>CM038676.1:505379492-505548007 GCA_021605205.1 Aegilops longissima | reverse complement strand
ACAAGCCGGGGGGCCTCGAGGGCTCGAATACAAGTGCTCGATCATTAGACAAATCAGCGGAAACATGATTATCTGAATCTGGACATAAAGCAAACAAAGTAGCCATAAGATGGCTAGCACAAAGCTGGGATCTGATCGAAAGAAGGCGTGGCCTCCTTCACAGGATCCTCCTAAACTCTGCTTTGGTCATTGTCGGTGGCCTGCACATAATAGTAGGCACCTCCGGTGTAGTAGGAGTCATCGTCGGCAGTGGCCTCTGCTCAAGGCTCCAACATCTGGTTGCGACAACGGAGAAAGGAAAGGGGAAAAGGGGAGAAAAGCAACCGTGAGTACTCATCCAAAGTACTACTTAACAGGATCTACACTACACATGCATGGGTATACGTGTAAAGGGCTATCTTAGGTGGGTACTGTACTCTGAGAATGCGAGAATAAGAAGGGATAGCTAATCCTTTCAAAGACTAAACAACAGGCCACCTCCATCTTGCAGCATGTAGAAGAGAGTAGATGGTAAGTTCACCAAGTAGCATCGTATAGCATACTCCTACCGGCGATCCTCTCCTCGTCATACTGTTGAGAAGCGACCACCGGGTTGTATCACGCACTTGGAAGGGTGTGTTTATTTAGTATCCGGTTCTAGTTGTCATAAGGTCAAGTTACAACTCAAGTCATCACATTCACGAAGATCACGGCTATTCGAATAGATAAACTTCCCTGCGGGGTGCACCACATAACCCAACACTCTCGATCCCATTTGGCGGATACACTTTCACAGGTCATGCCGGTGAGGAGTCTGGATTAGGGGTGTCCGGATAGCGAACTATCACCGTTGGCTGGACTCTGGACTATGAAGATACAAGATTGAAGACTTCGTCCCGTGTCGGATGGGACTTTCCTTGGCGTGGAAGGCAAGCTTGGTGATCTGGATATGTATATCTCCTACCATTGTAACCGACTACTGTGTAACCCTAACCCTATCCGGTGTCTATATAAACCGGAGGGTTTTAGTCCGTAGGCTAGCTTCTAGGGTTAGCCTCTCTGATCTCGTGGTAGATCCACTCTTTTACTACCCATATCATCAATATTAATCAAGCAGGAGTAGGGTTTTACCTCCATCGAGAGGGCCGAACCTGGTAAAAACATTGTGTCCCTTGTCTCCTGTTACCATCCGCCTAGGCCTTGATTCGGGACCCCCTACCGAGATCCGCGGTTTGACACCGACATTGGTGCTTTCATTGAGAGTTCCTCTTTATGCGTCATCCTTAGGCCCGATGGCTCCTTGATCATCAACAACGGCGGTCCAGGTGAGACTTTTCTCCCGGACAGATCTTTGTATTGGCGGCTTTGCTGCTGGGGCAATTCACTTGGCCATCTGGAGCAGATCGAAAGCTATGCCCACAGCCATCAGGTCAGATTTGGGAGTTTGAACTACGGCCGACATCGCGGAGACTTGATCTTGACGGTTGAGCCACAGCCAAATCGCCGCACCGTCTCGATGGGCGCGATCTAGCTCTGCCGCGAGCGATTGCCACGGAGGCCGCTGCGTCCGCTCCGACCCTTAGCTCGGGCCGACTCCGCCGATCGAGGCGAGTGGTTGGACACCGCCTCGGGGCTCACGATCTCTATGGCGATTAGGCGAACTCCATCCTGTCCTTTGCGAGGCCGTGACTCCAAGGTGTGGACTCCTCTCGGACTCCGACCCTCCGCGCCCCCTTAATCCAGAATCAATTGGGCGCGGTTATGGAGTTCCTTTGCCGCGGACATCTTTCACACTTTCGCCCTTTGGCGACATCCTGAATTCACTAAAGTCTCTCTCTTTATCAGGAAAGCCTGGCGGACTACGGTCGGGAAGGTTGAGATCAGACGACGAAGAAATTCAACGCACCACGCCCACTTTGTAGCCACTGTCGAAAGCTTAAGCGGCGTGCTCGATTTCGACTACGAAGACATCGACGGTATGGGCGGCGATGTGAGAACAACCATGAACCAGCACCTATAGGATCTTTGGACAGCCACCTCATCCCACGATGTATACATGGTGGATACACCTAAAGGAAGTAGCGGCGAGGAAGAGCGGGACACTACGAAGGATAAATCCCTCGAGAAGCAGTCAAAACGGCAACGTAAACGCCGCACCAAGTCCCGCCTCGACAAAAACAGCAGCCACACAGACCCAGCCATAGAGTAGGGCGAACCGGTGGACGACGAACATGCTATCGAGCAACCATCCGAACAGGATAACTTGGATAAACAACCCGTCCCCGGCGAAGATAACAGTTTGGACGATCTCACGCTGGACAAATTGTGGGAGCAGAAGAACCTCCACAAAAGGCTGGCCGCCACTGCGCGTAGCCTGAAAAAGCAGAAGCGGAAGCTCAAAACAGCGGAAGATGCACTCGAGAATCAGATGGAGCAAAGTACTCAACACCATGAGAAATCTGGCGGCGATCGCCAAACAAGAAACTACCGAGCGCAAATTACTGCCGAATTTGATGAGGAGGCCGTAGAAACCCCATAATCAAAGAACAAAAAGGCCGCCGGTCGGATGAAGCGACCACATAGCAAACATGGAGCGGCAAGCGGCGCCTTTACAAGCCGACGCGATCCGCATAAGATTCGCATCAAAGGATGGCCCGATTAGGTCCATCTATGGGCGAAAAGCAAGCTCTTCAAGCAATGTAACACGCCAAAATATCCGAACATCACGGCACACCCAAATATAGGGTGCCGCACACCTGTGTTTCACCGATGAGGTCTTTGGATCACGAATTCCAGTAAGGATTCAAACCCGTAAACATAGAGGCATCGGTGGAACAACAGACCACAGAGTGCGGATTGAGGATTACATCCTCCACATACACATGGCTAGAGGAGATGATCTCACGCCATAAAATACTTACCCACAAGCTCAAAGGCCAGCCCGGCATTGGCTCAAAAGCCTCCCTGAAAATACCATTGGAAGTTGGGAAGAGCTCGAGGAAGATTTTCGGGCAAATTTTCAAAGGACTTATGTCCGTCCTCCGGATGCAGACGATTTAAGTCACATAATTCAACAACCCGGAGAGTCAGCCCATAAATTCTGGAACATGTTCCTCATCAAAAAGAACCAAATAGTCGACTGTCCGGACGCCGAAGCTTTAGCAGCTTTCAAACACAACGTCCAAGGGCGAATGGCTCATGAGACACCTCGGCCGGGAGAAGCCGAGAACAATGGCTGCATTAACAAGCCTCATGACCGCTTTTTGCGCGGAGAGGATAGTTGGTTGGCAAGGCAGCAGTACCAGCGACCCAAGTACATCCAAAGTCGGGGATGGAAATGGAAAACCACGGCAGCAAGGACCGCGACGGACAAAGGAAACAACCGAAGAGCATGGCGGTCAACGCGGATTGAAGCTCCGGCAGAATCATAAAAACTGCCCCTCAAGGACAACAACGACGAGCTATCAACCTAAACAAAATCTTGGACAAAATATGCCAAATCCACAGTACTCCGGGAAGCCTGCACACCATACCCACGAGAGATCGTTGGGTCTTCAAGCGATCCGGCAAACTCAATGCCGAACACAAGGGCTCGACACACCAGCGAGGATGATGCCGAACCCCACAAGAAGAGCACGGAAAACAAAAAATTTCCACAAAAGTCAAAACAGTGAACTCACTTCAAGTGACAAAAGGAAAAATAAATGCGCGCCCATAGAAACACAGCGCACGGTCTATCCCAGCGAGTCCCAACGATGGTTGTCAAAACCAACCACCTTCGATTATCGGGACTATTCGGAAGTATCGAAGCAGGGATGGACTGCCTTGATATTAGATCCTATAATCGACGGACTCCAATTTACACAAGTCCTAATGGGCGGAGGTAGCGATCTAAACCTGCTATATCAGGACACAATCCATAAAATGGGGATAGACCCAACCAAAATTAGCCATAGCAACACCTCCTTCAAAGGGGTAATGCCAGGCCTATATGCCCATTATGCGGGCTCCCTCTTGCTAGAAGTTGTGTTGGGTCATCAGACAACTTCCGCCCATGAAAAGTTAACCTTCCACATCGCCCCATTAAAGTAGCTATCAAGCACTCTTTGGGACGTGAAGCTTTCGCCGCTTTAACATAATACCGCATTACGCATCTCTTACACTTAAAATGCCGGTCCACATGGCATCATCTCATTAAAAGGGAGTATCAAGTGTTACTCGAGCATGGAAGAGCGTGAGACTGCCTTGACAGCCCCACACTAATCCGTCTCCGCTAATCAAAGCACTGAATAGGTCATTGAACCCCGGACATGGCTAGGCGAGTCCGGCGTAAACATCTCGCGCCTACTAGCGGCATACCCCCATACAGGGGCTGCGCATGTACAACAAGAGACAATAAAGCTCAATTTTATTCACTTTTGAACCGTACTCTGTTTATTTAATATAAAGTACATTTTTTATACGATCTTTTTTTTCTTTTCAACTAAGTTCTTCTCTTTTACAGATGAACACCGTGCTACACCGTCCGAGGATCTGACTGCACAACGAACAGTAGCAGCGTGCGATGAGGAACCGTTGCAAGGATTCTTTTGATTAAGACCACATGTAAACCTTTTTACTGTCACTTGTTGATACACATCCCCGGTTTCTCACTATAACCGAGGAGGAGGCTGGTGTTTTGGCATCGGCGCGCGAATTTATCTGCGTACTGGACACGGGGGCTTAGGGCATTATTCTGCCCGTTTTCATAAAGACCGAATACCTTAGGAGTGTTGGCGTCTCGAGTTAGGCCTTATATGCATCAGCTCCGAATCATGTCTTTGGTCAAATGTTGGGTTTGCCCAGCTCCTGTGTTTTGCTGCCTTACGTTCCGTTCTATCGGCTAGCGGCACCGGAGAACTCTCTGCGATTGTGCCCGGTTCGGCGGTGAGCACCTTAGTAGAAAGCGAAAATGACTGTCATGATATAGCATGAGACTGTTCAACCACTCGATGACCCACGGAATGTTTAGAATTCCCCGCATTAACGAAGGACGGTTTCGGTCGAGCACATCGCCATACGAATTCGGGAGGCGCGGTGCCCCTAGGGGCTATATAGTAGCCCCACCATCAAACTCCTATAGCTAAGTGAAAGTGATAAAGCATTATAGTCCGGTTGCCTAGTTTGCTACGCTATCACCTCCTTTACAGGACCAAGGCGTTGGATTAAGTGTGAAAATCGCCTTTTTGCAAACACCCCTGCACTATGTGCGTGGGGCTGAAGCGAAGACTACCATCTTTAGGTTATATACACATATACATCAGCGGCCGCCTGGGAGGTGTTTTAATACTTGAGCACACAAGTATAAAAAGCTCTTATATTATATTGAAACATTGTTTTCACAAATCATACATGTCATTAAAACATAATATCCTTGAGCACTGCGTCTCTATTAAGCAAGCGCCTGCGGAACTTCCTCAAAATAGTGCTCGGCGGTACTACAACCTGTCTGTCGAATCTTGGGATGCAACGTCGGTGGCCTTCATCTCCGCTCATTATGTCTTGACACGGGCAAGAGCCATCCGCGCACCCTCTATGCATCTGACCGCTTCATTGCATCGATATGCGGCACCGCACCAAGGAACTGTTGCACCAAGCCAAAATAACTCTTGGCTCGGGCCTTTTCGCCACAAATGAGTCACGACAGCCTTCATGGCAAGTCCGGACAACCTATTCAGCTCAGCCCATTCGGCCAAGCGATCGGTTAATGAAAGTGGGCGCTCCGGACTATGGAACTGCGACCAAAAAGCTCTTCCATTCCGTGATCCTTTTGACCTCGGAAGTGTTCGGCGCGTCTGCGGCTTTTCGCCGCCAAGTCGGATAAGCATCCTCCGCACCCATAGCGGTCCAATTGGCGTACTTAGGATCCGTGAATTTCCTCCGCATCGAGAAAGGGCTTTCCAGCCGCAATATCTCCGGCTTTGGCGTAGCTCCTCCTTCATAGCTCTCATCGCGAGCGAATATCCTTAACCTCGGTGGCGGCCTTTTTCAGGTCCTCTTGTTTACGCTCGATCTTCTTTTCAAGAATCTACATAGCGGTCGGTAGCATTCTTCAATTTCACGGCCATCTCGGCCATTTCTTTCTTACTTGGCGTGAGCAGCCTGTTGACTTTTAGCTCTGCGGCCGCCTTTAAAACAACCGCATCACTTTTTACAGCTTGCTCCTTGGCTTGGCGAGCTCCTTGAAGGTTCTCCATAGCAGCGGCACCATCTGCATTAAGCATACATGTTGTAAGACATGGGCGTCAAGATCCCTTACTAGGTGTCGCGGAGAAGTTGCATACCTTGTGACTCGTCAAGCAGCTTATTAACAAGCGTGATGTCCGCTTCCGCCACGTCAAGTTGCCGCTTGATTCAACAAATTCATCAGCCCGACTAGCCACGGATGCTTCGCCCTACATAGGAAGGCGCATATTATACAGGGTTATGATCCTCGGCGCGCCGTCATTTTGACACCGCACCAAGTCTCGGGGCTACTATCTATATAGGGCGCATTTTATATACAAAACTGTCGGAAGGTACATCATTTTGCGTACCTCAAAACCCGTCGATAAACTTCGGCGGCTTCATACAATCCGCTCTCAGCGGATGAAATCCTTTCAATCACCGTACCCATTAACGTCGGTGATCTTCGAATAGATGCTGGCCCGAGCAGATCCTTCACTCCTCCGACCGTACACCGTTGGTGCGGACTCGTCCGGTGGCCTTTTCGAAGGCGGACATGGAGGGCTTTGAGGGACACGACTGCCTTCGGCCCCGCCGATTGAAGAAACCCTCATGCGACACCTCGAGGGTCGTCCACCTGCATATATGATGCAGGCAGGCGGAGGCATTTCGCTCTCCATCATCTCCGGACCAAGATCCCCTGAAGACGAGCTCTGCTGTGAAGGGCTGAGATCCGTACTACAAGGAAAACTTTCGGTTACCTTCAGGAGGGCTGATCTCCTTGGGGAAATAGTGCGGCCGGGGCATCTCCCAACGCAGGACCCTCTGGTGAAGATTTCTTCCCCCGCTTCGAGGCTTTGGTCTCGGATCTTGAGCGGTCCTCTTCTCTCCTTGGAGGAGGATTCTCGATCCCCCTTTCTTGATAACCTCCTTCACGGAGGTAGTAGTTCCTTGTTCCCCCCTTCGCCTTCTTCAAAGGCACAGCCTCTAACATCTTAGTTATCTGAGGATCCGGCGTGGTCTCGGGGAGGGGGCGGACACTGATCAGTTTTGCTTTTGCTATCCACTCCTGCTTAAAGGATAGCTCTTTTAAGGGCAAGTAAAAAATGCGGATAGCATGTCCGGGTACAGGACTACTTACTTGAGTATCCGGGCGATTGTAGCTCAGACCTGCGTCCTCGGTTAAGTCCGGACACATTGCTTGTGATCCGAAGAACAGTTGGTACATCTCCACAGGCGTTACACCCATAAAATGTTGGAGGCTCGTGGTCCCTCAATTAAACTCCCACATGCGGAGGGCAGCGTTTGCGGGGCAAGGTGCGACGAATCAGCATGACCTGCGCTACTACGACCAGATTGTTCTCTCTCTCTCGAAGGTCTTGAATACGGCCCTGCAACAGAGGCGTCCTTGGGCGGTCCCAGTCGAGCCCTTTATTGACCCATGGCGCCCGCCGCAGATGGAGGACCCGAGCGGAAGGCAGGTGGCGCCGCCCATTTGTGCCCACAGGAGGCGGTGATATAAAACCACTCCTGTTGCCATAAATTGAGCTCCTCTTGAAAAGAGCCCTCGGGCCATGGAGTGTCCGCATTCTTGCTTATAACAGCCCCTCCTTTTCTGCTGATGCCCCTTGATCATCTTGGCTCCACTTTGAAGGTCTTGAGCCTGTCTGAAGTGAGGGTAATCTGGAGGAAGGCTTCACATCGACAATGAGCAGCGAGATGTGGAGGATGGACTCGGATCAAGTCATGGAATTCCAGCCCATAATAAAACATGAGCCCCCCTCACAAAGGGGTCCATCGGGAAGCCTAAATCCGAAGGAAGTGAGACATGAATACCACGCTCTCACCAGGCTCGGGGTAGAATAACCTGCCCTTGGGCAGGCAGCCTATCTGAAATCTCGCGGTTAGATACAGGTGTCTCTCGGCTTTAGCACATCTTCTTCCGTGATGGAGGAAGGCATCCACCGGCCGTGCAGATCGGGCGGACATCGTTGAAGGTCGGCGCGCTAAATCTGGAGCTTTGGGTGTTGGAACTTCGGCGAGGCGGATTCGATTGAGATTGAAAGAAAGGAGCGGGCCTTGGTCTCGTTATAAAGAGGTTGAATACCAAGTGCCCTCCCGTGACCGTTCGGGACTCGCCTTTGATGGAGGCGTGCCAGCGAACGGCACGATCGGGTTACTGCGCCCGTATTGATGAGGATCCCAGAATAAGGGGGGCACGGTCTCCGCTCTGATAAGACGTGCCGAAGAAACCGCCTCGCTAAATGCGCTGAGGTGGGACAGTAAAAACGATTCGTATAAATACCTGGTCGTGGTGTGATGTCACGCCGCGGAATACGTCAGCAGATCTATGCAAATGTTATTATCTCTACGGTGGTATGTGGGACTTGTTTTGCAGAGCCGGACACTATCATTGTGTTCAAAATCTTCTATGAAGTATTCGGAGGAGGAACCCGCCTTGCAATGCCGAAGACAATGTGCGCGCCGGACTCGTCGTCATTGAAGCCTGGTTCAGGGGCTACTGAGGGAGTCCTGGATTAGGGGGTGTCCGGATAGCCGAACTATCACCGTTGGCCGGACTCCTGGACTATGAAGATACAAGATTGAAGACTTCGTCCCGTGTCCGGATGGGACTTTCCTTGGCGTGGAAGGCAAGCTTGGCGTCTGGATATGTAGATGTCCTACCATTGTAACCGACTCGTGTAACCCTAACCCTATCCGGTGTCTATATAAACCGGAGGGTTTTAGTCCGTGGGGCGAAGAACAATCATACCATAGGCTAGCTTCTAGGGTTTAGCCTCTCGATCTCGTGGTAGATCCACTCTTGTACTACCCATATCATCAATATCAATCAAGCAGGAGTAGGGTTTACCTCCATTGAGAGGGCCGAACCTGGTAAAAACATCGTGTCCCTTGTCTCCTGTTACCATCCGCCTAAACGCATGATTCGGGACCCCCTACCGAGATCCGCGGTTTGACACGACACCCGGCCTCGGAAGATCAACACATCGCAGCCCCACCTAGGCTGTGAGAGAGGTCAAGCATGCCGATCTAAATCCTATGGCGCAGTGCAGGCCCATCGCCCTTGCACACACCAAGCACGTTGCGAGCAGGGCAGAAGCAGACCCTAGCCTAGCAGCGTTCCAGTCCAATCCGGCGCGCCGCTCGATCGTTGACATCACGAAGGCTTGGTGATACCACGACACGAGTGCCCATAATCATTCCAGCGTAGTTGGTTAGTCCGTATAGGCCAGTGGCCAGACTCAGATCAAATACCAAGATCTCGTTAAGAGTGTTATTATGAAGTAACCGTGAATACTGACCAGGGCCAGGCCGACCTCTCGCCTAGGTGGTCTCAACCTGCCCTGTCGCTCCGCCACAAAGATCCACGCAGAGGGCCGTCGGGACAAAGGTCCTTTCATTTAATCATGAATCACTCGCGGGTGCTCCACGAGCCGACCCGACTTTAGTCACCACATGTATCATGTATAAAGTAATAGTATATACCGTGATCACCTCCCGAGTGATCACAACCTGATAGTATAGCACAATGGCGGACAACAATGTAGGGCCACGAGATGGAATACTAGCATCTTATACTAAGCATGTAGGATTGCGGTAAAGGTAACAACGGTAGTAGCAAGGACAGGCTATGCATCAGGATAGGATTAACAGCGCATAACATGCTACACTACTCTAATGCAAGCGATAGAGAAGAATAAGCGATATCTGGTGATCAAGGGAGGCTTGCACAGAAGCTCACCCGAGAAGGAGAATTCGTCAACACCGTGGTCGAGCAGGCAGCAGCAGCGGCGTCAGTCTCGGTGTCTAACAGGAGAAGAGGGGGAAGAAACAATAAATACAATGCAAACAAATGCATGATGATGCATGACATGACAAGGCAGGATGCTAGGTGTGCCCAATCGCGGTAGTAGGTGATACCGGCGAAGGGGGGAAACATCCGGGAAAGTATTCCCGGTGTTTCGCGTTTCGTACAGATGAAACAGAGGGGAAAGTTGCATGTTTGCTATGCTAGGGATGTGTGGCGGACGAACGGACTGCGTATTCGGATTCGTCTCGTCGTTCTGAGCAACTTTCATGTAGAAGACATTTTCATCTGAGCTACGGGTTATTTTCTATTAATTTTCAAAGTTTTAAATCATTTTCTGAATTTATTTAATTAATTTAATTCAAAATTATCCAGAACAGTGCATGCTGACATCATCATGACGTCAGCATTCAACAGAGGTGTTGACTGGTCAAACTGACGTGTGGGTCCCGCATGTCATACACTGTTTAGGTTAATCAGGATTTAGCTAATCTAAATACTGTTTAATTAAACTAACTAGTTAATTAGATTAATTTAAACATGATTAATTAACTTAATTAATTCACTAATTAATTAATTAATTATTAATTTTATTAATTCATTTTTATTTTATTTTATTTTATTTTATAAAAACGTTAAAGTGGGCCCGTTGTCGATGTACAGAAGGCCATAATGGGTTGAGCGGTGGTTAATGGGGCGGTGCGGATCTTGGCGCCGATAAAGGCGAGATCGACGCGCGTCGCCCGGCGGGGCGCCAAAGCGAGCAGCAGCAACCATGGCGCTGCCAGCGGCGGGGCGGCAACCGGCGGCGGTATGGAAGGGCGAGCGGCGCGCGGGAGGGTGAAGGCGGGCGGCAAGGAAACTCCGGCAAGGGGGTTTGGCTGCGAAGCGGCGAACACCAGCGGGGCTTAACGGAGCCGTGACGGCGAGCAGGGGGCGTGGGCGGCGGCGGCCGTGCAGAGCAACAACGGTGAAAGTCGTGAGCGGCACCTGAGAGGAGAAGCGAAGCGGCGGCGCGCTTAGGCGTGTGGCGCGATGGCGAGGATGGAGCAGCAGCGATGTGAGACAGCCGCAGCGGCGTCTGTGGCGCGATGCATGGCGACGAGCTTAGGGGCGGCGACGCACGGGGTTCCGTGGGCACGGGCTCGCGCGCCTGGGCGCGTGCAAGGGTGCGCGGGGCGCCGACCATCGCTGGCAGGGGGAGGTGAGCGCGTTGAGCGGGGGGAAGCGGAGGGAGGCGAGGCCTCACCGTGATTTGTAGGGATGGGGGCAGCGGGGGTCGAGGTGGGGAGACGGGGACGATGCGGTAAAGAGGAGGCAGGCCAGTGAGGAGGAGGATGCAGTCCGGCAGGGAAGCTCGGGCGCGGCGTCGGCGTCGGGGTGGAGGCGAGGGATCGGGCTCCTCCGATCGAGATCAATCGAGGGGTGGGGGAGCGAGTGGGGCGGCGAAGTGACGGCTAGGGTTTCGGGGGGGTTATGGAGAGGAGTGGGCGGCGGTTGGTTGGGCCAGGTGGCCGGCCATGTCGGAGTCCAGTGGGGGGGGGGTTGCTTTCTCTTTTATTTTCTTTTATTTTTTGTTTTTCTTCTCTTTTATTTATTTTCCTTTCCTTTTCTATTTATTTTAGAGCCTTTTAGCATTTTCTAAAAATGAGTTTCATTCACAACAATTACCTACATAATATTTGGCACTAACCGAACATTTTTGTTCTAATGTTTGAAAACTTTTGTTGTTTGTCTTTATTTTAAATTTGAATCGTTTTTGAACCATCGCGAGATTAACTACAGTGATAGCGGTGACATGGCATCATTAGGAGAGGGTTACTGTAGCTTAATTATCCGGGCATCACATCTTTCTTCGAAAAACTCCTTTCAAACACTCCTTTATGCTTTCCAGAAAATTCTACATCATTTCCGATCAACAATATGTCATTCACATATACTTATCATTTAGGATTTACAAAACCTTCTGGTTGCATCATATACAACTCTTCTTTAAGAAATCCATTAAGGAATGCAGTTTTGACATCCATTTGCCAAAGTTCATAAAATGCGGCAATTGCCAACATGATTCAGACAGACTTAAGCATCGATACGAGTGAGAAAATCTCATCGTAGTCAACAACTTGAACTTGTCGAAAACCTTTTGCGACAATTCGAGCTTTGTAGACAGTTACACTACCATCAACGTCCGTCGTCCTCTTGAAGATCCATTTATTCTCTCTGGCTTGCCGATCATCGGGCAAGTCAACCAATGTCCATACTTTGTTCTCATACATGGATCCTATCTCAGATTTCATGGCCTCAAGCCATTTATCCGAATCTGGGCTCATCATAGCTTCTTCATAGTTCGTAGGTTCGTCATGGTCTAGTAACATGACTTCCAGAACACTCTGGTGCGGATCGTGCTCTGGTTGACCTACGAGGTTCAGTAGTAACTTGATCTGAAGTTTCATGATCATCATCATTAGCTTCCTCTCTAGTCGGTGTAGGCATCACGGGAACGGTTTTCTGTGAGGAGCTACTTTCCAATTCGAGAGAAGGTACAATTACCTCATCAAGTTCTAGTTTCCTCCCACTCACTTGTTTTGAGAGAAACTCCTTCTCTAGAAAGGATCCATTCTTAGCAACAAATATCTTGCCTTTGGATCTATGATAGAAGGTGTACCCAACAGTTTCTTTTGGGTATCCTATGAAGACGCACTTCTCCGATTTGGGTTCGAACTTATCAGGCTGAAGCTTTTTCACATAAGCATCACAACACCAAACTTTAAGAAACGACAGCTTAGGTTTCTTGCCAAACCACAATTCATATGGTGTTGTCTCAACGGATTTAGATGGTGCCCTATTTAACATGAATGCAGCTGTCTCTAATGCATAACCCCAAAATGATAGTGGTAAATCAGTAAGAGACATCATATATCGCACCATATCTAATAAAGTACGGTTACGATGTTCGGACACACCATTACGCTGTGGTGTTCCAGGTGGCGTGAGTTGCGAAACTATTCCACATTGTTTCAAATGAAGACCAAACTCGTAACTCAAATATTCGCCTCCGCGATCAGATCGTAGAAACTTTATTTTCTTGTTACGATGATTTTCCACTTCACTCTGAAATTCTTTGAACTTTTCAAATGTTTCAGACTTATGTTTCATTATGGTTCTTGCTACCTCTTGAGCACTGCGTTGGTTTTCCCTTGAAGAGGAAAGGGTGATGCAGTAAAGTAGCGCAAGTATTTCCCTCAGTTTTTGAGAACTAAGGTATCAATCCAGTAGGAGATCACGCACGAGTCCCTAGTACCTACACAAACAAATAAGAACCTGCAACCAACGCGATAAAGGGGTTGTCAATCCCTCAACGGTCACTTACGAGATTGAGATCTGATAGATATGACAAGATAATATTTTTGGTATTTTTATGATAAAGATGCAAAGTAAAATAAAAGGCAATAAAAATAACTAAGTGCTGGAAGATTAATATGATGGAAAATAGACCCGGGGGCCATAGGTTTCACTAGTGGCTTCTCTCGAGAGCATAAGTATTACGGTGGATGAACAAATTACCGTTGAGCAATTGATAGAATTGAGCATAGTTATGAGAATATCTAGGTATGATCATGTATATAGGCATCACGTCTGTGACAAGTAGACCGACTCCTGCCTGCATCTACTACTATTACTCCACACATCGACCGCTATCCAGCATGCATCTAGAGTATTATGTTCACAAGAACAGAGTAATGCTTTAAGCAAGATGACATGATGTAGAGGGATAAACTCGTGCAATATGAAATAAACCCCATCTTGTTATCCTCGATGGCAACAATACAATACGTGCCTTGCTACCCCTGCTTTCACTGGGAAAGGACACCGCAAGATTGAACCCAAAGCTAAGCACTTCTCCCATTACAAGAAAGATCAATCTAGTAGGTCAAACCAAACTGATAATTCGAAGAGACTTGCAAAGATAACCAATCATACATAAAAGGATTCAGAGAAGATTCAAATATTGTTCATAGATAAACTTGATCATAAACCCACAATTCATCGGTCTCAACAAACACATCGCAAAAGAAGATTACATCGAATAGATCTCCACGAGAATCGTGGAGAACTTTGTATTGAGATCCAAAAAGAGAGAAGAAGCCATCTAGCTAATAATTATGGACCCGAAGGTCTGAGGTAAACTACTCACACATCATCGGAGAGGCTTTGGCGTTGATGTAGAAGCCCTCCGTGATCGATGCCCCCTCCGGCGGAGCGCCGGAAAGGGCCCCAAGATGGGATCTCACGGGTACAGAAGGTTGCGGCAGTGGAATTAGGTTTTTGGCTCCGTATCTGGTAGTTCGGGGGTACGTAGGTATATATAGGAGGAAGAAGTACGTTGGTGGAGCAACGTGGGCCCCATGAGGGTGGAGGGCGCGCCCAGGGGGGTAGGCGCGCTCCCCTACCTCGTGCCCTCCTGGTTGCTTTCTTGACGTTGGGTCCAAGTCCTCTGGATCACGTTTGTTCCGAAAATCACGTTCCCGAAGGTTTCATTCCGTTTGGACTCCGTTTGATATTCTTTTTCTGCGAAACACCGAAGTAGGCAAAAAAATAGCAATTTTGGGCTGGGCCTCCGGTTAATAGGTTAGCCCCAAAAATAATATAAAAGTGTATAATAAAGCCCATTAACATCCAAAACATAATATAATATAGCATGTAACAATAAAAAATTATAGATACGTTGGAGACGTATCATAGATATAACCATATCTGCTCAAATCATCTGTGAAGGTCAGAAAAATAACGATACCCGCCATGAGCCTCAACACTCATCGGACCGCATACATCAGTATGTATTATTTCCAGTAAGTCAGTGGCTCGCTCCATTGTTCCGGAGAACAGAGTCTTAGTCATCTTGCCCATGAGGCATGGTTTGCAAGTATCAACTGATTCATAATCAAGTGATTCCAAAAGCCCATCTGCATGGAGTTTCTTCATGCTCTTTACACCAATATGACCTAAACGGTAGTGCCACAAATATGTTGCACTATCATTACTAACTTTGCATCTTTTGGCATCAATATTATGAATATGTGTATCATCACGATCGAGATTGAAAAAAATTAGACCACTCATCAAGGGTTCATGACCATAAAAGATATTACTCTGATTTAAATGAATAACCGTCTCGCATCAAACAAGATCCAGATATAATGTTCATGCTCAATGCTGGCACCAAATAACAATTATTCAGGTCTAAAACTAATCTCGAAGGTAGATGTAGAGGTAGTGTGCCAACGGCGATCGCATCGACCTTGGAACCATTTATGACGCGCATCGTCACCTCGTCCTTAGCCAATCTTCGTTTAATCCATAGCCCCTGTTTCGAGTTGAAAATATGAGCAACATAACCAGTATCAAATACCCAGACACTACTACGAGCATTAGTAAGGTACACATCAATAACATGTATATCAAATATACCTTTATTCACTTTGCCATCCTTCTTATCCGCCAAATACTTGGGGCAGTTGCACTTCCTGTGTCCAGTCCCTTTGCAGTAGAAGCACTTAGTTTCAGGCTTAGGTCCAGCTTGGGCTTCTTCCCGGGAGTGGCAACTTGTTTGCCATTCTTATTGAAGTTCCCCTTCTTTCCTTTGCCCTTTTTATTGAAACTAGTGGTCTTGTTAACCATCAACACTTGATGCTCCTTCAATTTCTACCTCCGCAGCTCTGAGCATTGCGAAGAGCTCGGGAATAGTCTTCTCCATCCCTTGCATATTATAGTTCATCACGAAGCCTTTATAGCTTGGTGGCAGTGATTGAAGAACCCTGTCAATAACACTATCATCCGAAAGATTAACTCCCAGCTGAGTCAAGTGGTTATGGTACCTAGACATTCTGAGTATGTGTTCACTGACAGAACAGTTCTCCTCCATTTTGCGGCTATAGGACTTGTTGGAGACTTCATATCTCTCAACTCGGGCATTTGCTTGAAATATTAACTTCAACTCCTGGAACATCTCATATGCTCCATGACGTTCAAAACGTCTTTGAAGTACTGATTATAAGCCGTAAAGCATGGCACACTGAACTATCGAGTAGTCATCAGATCGAGCTTGCCAGACATTCATAACATCAGCATCTGCTCCTGCAGCAGGCCATTCACCTAGTGGTGCATCAAGGACATAATTCTTCTGTGCAGTAATGAGGATAATCCTCAAGTTACAGACCCAGTCCGTGTAGTTGCTACCATCATCTTTCAACTTAGCTTTCTCTAGGAACGCATTAAAATTCAAGGGAACTGTAGCACGGGCCATTGATCTACAACAACATAGATATGCAAAAACTATCAAGACTAAGTTCATGATAAATTTAAGTTCAATTAATCATATTACTAAAGAACTCCCACTTAGATTGACATCCCTCGAGTCATCTAAATGATCACGTGATCCATATCAACTAAACCATGTCCGATCATCACGTGAGATGGAGTAGTTTTCAATGGTGAACATCTCTATGTTGATCATATCTACTATATGATTCACGTTCAACCTTTCGGTCTCAGTGTTCCAAGGCCATGTCTATACATGCTAGGCTCGTCAAGTTTAACCTGAATATTATGCACGTGCAAAACTGTCTTGCACCCGTTATATGTGAACGTAGAGATTATCACACCCGATCGTCACGTGGTGTCTCGGCACGACGAATTGTTGCAACGGTGCATACTCATGGAGAAGATTTATACCTTGAAATTTAGTGAGGGATCATCTTATAATGCTACCGTCGTACTAAGCAAAATAAGATGCATAAAAGATAAACACCACATGCAATCAAAATATGTGACATGATATGGCCATCATCATCTTGTGCCTTTGATCTCCATCTCCAAAGCACCGCCATGATCTCCATCGTCACCGGCTTGACACCTTGATCTCCATCATAGCGTCGTTGTCGACTCGCCAACTATTGCTTCTACAACTACCGCTACCGCATAGTGATAAAGTAAAGCAATTACATGGCGATTGCATTTCATACAATAAAGTGACAACCATAAGGCTCCTGCTAGTTGCCGATAACTTTTACAAAACATGATCATCTCATACAATAACGTATATCACATCATGTCTTGACCATATCACATCACAACATGCGTTGCAAAAACAAGTTAGATGTCCTCTACTTTGTTGTTGTTGCAAGTTTCACGTGGCTGCTACGGGCTTCTAGCAAGAACCATTCTTACCTACGCATCAAAACCACAACGATTTTTCGTCAAGTGTGTTGTTTTAACCTTCAACAAGGACCGGCCATAGTCAAATTCAATTCAACTAAAGTTGGAGAAACAGACACTCGCCAGCCACCTTTATGCAAATCAAGTGGCATGTTTGTCGGTGGAACCAGTCTCATGAATGTGGTCATGTAAGGTTGGTCCGGTCCGCTTCATCCAACAATACCGCCTAATCAAAATAAGACGTTGGTGGTAAGCAGTATGACTATTATCCCCCACAACTCTTTGTGTTCTACTCGTGCATATCATCTACGCATAGACTTGGCTCTGATGCCACTGTTGGGGAACGTAGCATGCGATTTCAAAAAAATTCCTACGATCATGCAAGATCTATCTAGGAGATGCATAGCAACAAGAGGGAAGAGTGTGTCCACGTGCTCTCGTATACCGAAAGCGGAAGCGTTAGTTTGACACGGTTGATGTAGTTGAACATCTTCACGATCCAACCGATCAAGTACCGAACATACAACACCTCCGAGTTCAGCACACATTCAACTCGATGACGTCCCTCGAAATCTTGATCTAGCAGAGGGTCGAAGGAGAGTTTCGTCAGCACGACGGTGTGGTGACGGTGTGTAGCGACCCGATCCCAATGGACCGTAGTCTCTGTGCTTAAGTGTCATCCCTGGATCGCTATTGCTGACACACACAGTACTCGAGGATTTATTGCAGAATTCAATCACACACTTATTACACGAGTGTCTCAAAAAGAGTACTTATTACAATAATATGGCTGAAGGCCATCTAAAATAAGATAACTGCGGAAACATCGAAGATAACTGAGTCCATCCAACTCCACGACAATACTGAGTGCATGACAACGACCTAGCGCACCTTACTCTTCGTCTGAAAATTCTGCAACATGATACGTTGCAGCCGTGTAGGTCAGCACATGGAATATGCTGGCAAGATAACACCATAGAGCAATGAACAAGATAACAACTATCACTACATGCATATTTGGCTGGTGGAGGCTCTACGGTTATAATTTGCATAAAGCTAGTTTTTCCCTACAACAAAGGAATGTATTTTATTTAACTACAAAGTTTGTTAAAATTATTGAGAAGGTACCCCCAACTCAATCCCAAATTAACATTAATAACCAAACAAATTCATTAAGTAGAGTGATGAGATCAACATAATAATTCAAGTACCAGATACTCAAGATGTCCATAACCGGGGATACGGCTAACCATGATTAGTTTATACACTCTACAGAGTTTGCACACTTTTCCCTGCAAGACTCGATCTCCTCCGTTGCATTTCTCGCACTACATGATGTTTGAGAAACGGATACTGAGACACAGTCTTTCTGAAGAGGTCCCCTTAACCGATAGATAGGCCGGTACACCTACAATCCCCTACATCTGCTAGCCCATCATGGAAAGGATTCCCACAACTTACTCAACTGTGCCAGAGCCCATAATGGCTTGTGGCTACAAAAGGAAGTTTTTAGCATGAATAATCTTACGATCCCTTTGAGCCTGGGTGGCATTCCATAGGATGATCACACGGGTACCCTGGGATCTCCTTGGACAACACTGGATTCCCCAGGTGCCCACAACCAATCCACCCAGATGTGTATTAAAGTAGCCACCTTAAGTTAACCCTTAGATATAAATAACTCTCACATCTTTCATGAATCTCACAAACCAATCCACATCTACGAGCATAGCAAAGTAGTGTAAGCATAACGTAGTAACACCCAGGGTTTCAATATAAGACAATAGGTTCCTACCTCATCAACTACTTCCCAAATACCCACATGTTATTACAGTCCTATTCATGCAATGTTTGAGGCTTGAAACTAATGCATAAAAACTGGGTAATGAAGGGGTATGATCAAAGTGTTCGATCGTAAAACCCTAGAGGTTCGTAGTAGCAAACCTCGCACTCCGAAAACTCTACCGTGAACGAACAATAGCATGCATAAGCACTCAAGCATAAGATGCAAAGGTAAAACCAAAAGAAAAGATGTAAACTGAAAGTTCAAGTGAAGAGCTTCGATTTGCAAAAAGAATAAGTCGAATTGGAGTTACGAAACTCAAACTATGATCAAAAGAAGTTTGAATTCAAATCTGCTTGAAAACAATTTTTTTTATTTTCAAAATCATGTTCAAGTTGATTATCTGGACACAGGGGAACAAGACGAAGCTTTTGGCGTTGGTTTCACTGCATTTGGATAAACAAGCAAAAAGTAGTGAGGGTTTGAAGATCAGGGGCTAATTTGTAAGAAAACTATTTGCGGATAGGTCCTTGGACGAAAATTAAACTAAAAAGAAAAATCTATCGGATGAACGTCCGCTAACAGAAACTAACGAACGAAATCGCTCGTTAACAGAACAAATCGGGTGAACATTCACTAAATAACCTAATAAAATAAAAAAATAAAAAAACCGATCTAATCTAAAACCGAAAATAACCATAGGAAACCGAGCGGTTTTGTACCGGTTCTCGCGGGTTAGGCCGGCTGCGATGGTGGCATTCTCCGGCGAGGTCGGCGAGGCGAGACGGCGGCTCCAGCGCGGCAGCGAGGCGGTGGCTGGCGTCCGGGGCGGCGCGCCGGTGATGGTCTTGTGTGGCCAGCGACGCTGTTCGGCTTGGGGCGATGGGGTGGCGGCTTGAGGAGGGTGGGGGCGGTGGCGGTAAGTATTTAAAGAGGAGGGAGAGGCCGGCTTGGGGAGGGGGCAAAGGGCGAGGCAGCGACGGAGTCGTTGTCCGACCAGGACTCTGGTGGCGGCGGCTGCGTGCGGGAGGCAGACTCGGGGAGGCGGCAGCGTTGCGGGTCGCTGGGCTTCGGCCCAGTCGGTCTAAGGGAAACTTTTTTTTAAATTATTTTGCCGAAACGGAAAATTCCAAAATAAAATAAATAAAAAATCCTATAATCCCAGAAATAATTTTCACGGTCCTCCCCTAATATTTAGGACCACGTGAATATTTTTTTGGGCTAAAATGCAGTTTTTAAAAAAATGCATTTTTTCCGAAATTTAACCGAATAAAATCTCAAATAAAATTCAAATAAATAAATATTTTTATTTAAAATTAAATTTCCATTATTTCCTCTATTTTGAAGAAGTCGTATTATCTTCTCTCATTATTTTATTTATTTTGAAATAATTGAAAAAATAATTTCAAATAAAAATCACCTTGATCCAATTTACCAATTTTGAAAAATTCAAAATGGAATTTTATGAAAACCTCCAACACTCTCACACGGTCCTTGAGTTACTTAAGGTCTCTAGGATCAAAGTGTCCAAATAAACCAAATTGAAAATGCAAGAATCATGGATGCATATGATGACCTAATGATTGACATCCAAATTGAAAATTGGGATGTTACACGGTGATGGTGATGTGATCCGCGCAGGGCTTCGCCTAAGCACTACATGAATATGACTGGAGGAGTAAACTGTGGAGGGAGACGATGCACGCGGCTTGGAACAATTGGTGTGTCTCCAAGGGGTGCCCTGCCCATGTATATAAAGGAGGAAGAGTAGGAGGCCGGCCACCAGGGGCGCGCCAAGGAGAGGGGAGTCCTACTAGGACTCCAGTCCTAGTAGGATTCACTCTCCCTTTTTTCCTTCTCATGGAGGGGGAAAGAGGGAAGGGAGAGGGAAGAAGAGAAGGAAAGGGGGGGGGGGGCGCCCCCTCCCCTAGTCCAATTCGGACTCCCTATGGGAGCAGGGCGCGGCTACCCCTTGTGGGCTACCTTCCCTCTCCCCTATGGCCCATTACTTTCCCCGGGGGGTTCCGGTAACCCCTCAGTACTCCGATAAATATCCGAAACACCCCGAAACCATTCCGGTGTCCAAATACTATCGTCCAATATATCAATCTTTACCTCTCGACCATTTCGAGACTCCTCGTCATGTCCATGATCTCATCCGGGATTTCGAACAATCTTTGGTCACCAAAACACATAACTCATAATACAAATCGTCATCGAACGTTAAGCGTGCGGACCCTACGGGTTCGAGAACTATGTAGACATGACCGAGACACATTTCCAGTCAATAACCAATAGCGGAACCTAGATGCTCATATTGATTCCTACATATTCTACGAAGATCTTTATCGGTCAAACCGCAATGACTACATACATTACTCCCTTTGTCATCGATATGGTACTTGCCCGAGATTCGATCGTCGGTATCCTCATACCTGGTTCAATCTCGTTACCGGCAAGTCTCTTTACTCGTGCCGTAATGCATCATCCCGTAACTAACTCATTAGTCACATTGCTCGCAAGGCTTATCATGATGTGCATTACCGAGAGGGCCCAGAGATACCTCTCCGATACTCTGAGTGACAAATTCTAATCTCGATCTATGCCAACCTGAGGGAGTCCTGGATTAGGGGGTATCCGGACAGCCAGACTATATCCTTTGGCTGGACTGTTGGACTATGAAGATACAAGATTGAAGACTTCGTCTCGTGTCTGGATGGGACTCTCTTGGCGTGGAAGGCAAGCTTGGCGATCTGGATATGTAGATCTCCTACATTTGTAACCGACTACGAGTAACTCTAGCCCCTCCGATGTCTATATAAACCGGAGGGTTTAGTCCAATAGAACAACAACAATCATACCATAGGCTAGCTTCTAGGGTTTAGCCTCTACGATCTCGTGGTAGATCAACTCTTGTAATACTCATATTCATCAAGATCAATCAAGCAGGAAGTAGGGTATTACTTCCATAGAGAGGGCCCGAACCTGGGTAAACATCATGTCCCTTGCCTCATGTTACCATCCACCTTAGACGCAGAGTTCGGGACCCCCTACCCGAGATCCGCCGGTTTTGACAGCGACATTGGTGCTTTCATTGAGAGTTCCACTGTGGCGTCGCTGCAAGGTTCGATGGCCCCTTCGATCATCGACAACAATGCGGTCCAGGGTGAGGTTTTCCTCCCCGGACAGATTTTCGCGTCCGGCGGCTTCTCACTGCGGGCCAACTCGTTTGGCCATCTGGAGCATATCGAGAGCTACGCCCCTGGCCATCAGGTCAGGTTTGGAAACTTGAATTTCAGTGCCGATATCCGCAGAGACTTGATCTTCGACGGATTCGGGCCCATGCCAGGTGTGCCGCACTATCATGACGAGCACGATATAGCTCTGCCGTCGAACGGTGTTTGGGAGATCACGCCAGCAACTACTCCGGCCTCTAGTCCGGAGCAGATCGCGCCATCCGAGGACAGAAGGATAGACTCCGCCACAGAGGCCGCGCCCTCAGTGGCGATAGAGCCGAATACTGACCTTACCCTTCACGAGAGTCGTGTCGCCGAACTGCTGGACTCGTCCTCGGCCACGGACTCCGTACCACCCGCGCCCATACCCATCGAACCCGATTCGGCGCCGATCATGGAGTTCACCTCCGCAGATATCTTTCAGCACTCGCCCTTCGGCGACATACTAAACTCATTAAAATCTCTCTCCCTGTTTGGAGAACCTCGGCCGAACTATGTCCAGCTAGAGTGGGACGCGGACAACGAAGAAATTCAATCCCCACCCACCACCCACTTAGTAGCTACTGTCGACGATTTAACCGACATGCTCTACTTCGACTCCGAAGACATCGATGGTGTCGGATTTCGGGTTCCGGCAGACCCTTGAGGTTTGAACACTGGGGTGCGCGCGGAGATCTTTCCCCTACCAGCTCATGCGTGAATGGTTAGCGAGGGATCTAAACTACAAACGATGAACAACACAAGAGACACAAGGTTTATACTGGTTCGGGCCACCGATGTGGTGTAATACCCTACTCCAGTGTGTGGTGTGGTGGATTGCCTCAGGGGCTGATGATGAACAATACAAAGGAAGAACAGCCTCGCGAGGGGTGTTCTTGGGCTGGTGCAATGAACTGCTTGGGTGAGTTCGACCGCCTCTCTCTCTCTGCTAGGGCTCTATCCGATGGGTCTCTTCCAGATTCCTCTACTCTGTGGTGGCTAGATCTATTTATAGAGGGAGGCCCTAGGCCTCTTCCCAAATAATGAGCAGGAAGGGCGCTAACAATTGGCCATTTTGAAGGGGAACATCTAGTACACTTATCCTGACTAAAGTTGGTCTTCGGCTGCCAAAGGCTCTGACGGTGACACTGTCCTGGGCTCCACGATGACCTCCTTCCTGCCGCTCTGCTGGTCTTGGTCTTGTTGCACCGAAGTGGTAACCTTTTCCTGATGCCTTGGCCTGTGCTTGCCTCCTTTGCACCAAAGGGGAAATGAGGACACTGTGCAGGCCGGCGCCCGCCTGGCTTCAATCGTCATGGCTTGCGTCACAGGGTACCCTCATGAGGTACCCTGCCTTGATCTCTCCGCCTCTTCGTGAGCCTGCCTGACGAAGCTGCTCTGAGGATGGTTCTGTCGTCCGCCCATGAATCTTGGCCCTCGCGAGGTCTTGAGCTCGAGTTGATGAAGCTGGGCGCTGGGCCCCATTTGAGCCACGCCTTGTGAGCGAGCAAGTCTGGGACCCCTGTTCCCGAAGCGCCGACAGAGCCCCGGCCCAAAGCGCGCCGGACTTGGCTTAGCAGAGAAGCGAAGGGCAAGTCGGCGCCCGCGAGCCCCAACAACTGCGGCCTTGGGTGCCGCGTGGCGATTGGTTGGCCGCGGGCGTCTCCGCTCCCCATGACGCCTCGGCAACCGCACGACTTGACAAGTCCCTGCATGCAGAAATGGGTCATGATTACCCGTGATCATGGAGGCCGACGGTTGGCCTCCTCCGGTTATAAGTACGGAACGGCGTGAGCCCTTCCAGTCCATCTCTTCTTAATACTCCTTCCACTCCATCCTTGCCCTGGCTCCACATTGCGACAATGGCTCCGATCCGCCGGTTTTCTACAGAGGAGAAGGGAAAGGCCCCCCGAGAGGGTCCCGATCAGCTTCCGCCGAAGAAACGGCTAGTCCTCTGCCGCCGAGATGAGGGCGCCCGGCAGGAGGTGTCGAGGCCCTGGTACGAGCGGCCACCGCCAGGGTTCCCACTGCCCTTGTACGCCCGCATCGAGGGCCCTGGAGGAGTAGACGCCGAGCGCCACGGACGACGCCGCCTTCGGCGCCGGCGGGTCACGGCGGTGCGCATCGTTCCTCCTGGAGTCCATGCCGAGGGCTCCTCCCAAGAGCTTGTGCTTCACGCCGCCATGCCTCCTCAATCTTGGATTCGCCTTCCTCCCTCCTTCGCCTTCAAGATCCCGCAGAGGGGCTCTCTGGAGCTCTGGTTGCAGCATGCTGGCTGCAGCACCCCTGCGACCGGAGCGAAGGTTGAGGTCGTTGCTCCGGGCAAGGTCTACATGACCCGTGGCTGGGGCGAGATCGCCCGGGTCTGCCGGACGAGGGGCGTGATACGTCTCCAACGTATCTATAATTTTTGATTGCTCCATGCTATATTATCTACTGTTTTAGGCAATATTGGGCTTTATTATCCACTTTTATATTATTATTGGGACTAACCTATTAACCGGAGGCCCAGCCCAGATTTGCTGTTTTATGCCTATTTCAGTATTTCGAGGAAAAGGAATATCAGACGGAGTCAACACGGAACGAAATCAACTGCAAAAGTTATTTTTGGAAGGAAACCCACCTGATGGACTTGGACTCCACGTCATAAGATACGAGAGGTGCTCACGAGGGTGGGGGGCGCATCCACCCCCTGGGCGCGCCCCCTGCCTCGTGGGGCCCCCGTAGCTCCACCGACGTACTCCTTTCACCCATATATACCTACGCACCCTAAAACTTCCGAACAGAAGATAGATCGGGAGTTCCGCGCGCAAGCCTCTGTAGCCACCAAAACCTCTCGGGAGCCCGTTCGGTACCTGCGGGAGGATTCATCTCCGTGGCCATCTTCATCATCCCGGCGCTCTCCATGATGAGGAGGAGTAGTTCACCCTCGGGGCTGAGGGTATGTACCAAGAGCTATGTGTTTGATCTCTCTCTCTCTCTCGTGTTCTTGAGGTGATACGATCTTGATGTATCCCGAGCTTTGCTATTGTAGTTGGATCTTATGATGTTTCTCCCCCTCTACTCTCTTGTGATGAATTGAGTTTCCCCTTTGAAGTTATCTTATCGGGTTGAGTCTTTTATGAGAACACTTGATGTATGTCTTGCCGTGATTATCTGTGGTGACAATGGGATATCACGTGCCACTTGATGTATGTTTTGGTGATCAACTTGCGGGTTTCGTGACATTGGGAACCTATGCATAGGGGTTGGCACATGTTTTCTTGATTCTCCGGTAGTAGCTTTGGGGCACTCTTTGAAGTACTTTTATGTTGGTTGGATGAATCTGAGATTGTGTGATGCATATCGTATAATCATGCCCACGGATGCTTGAGGTGACAATGGAGTATATAGGTGACATTAGCGTTTTGGTTGATTTGTCTCTTAAGGTGTTATTCTAGTACGAACTCTTTTATAGATTGATCCGAAAGAATAGCTTTGAGGTGGTTTCATACCCTACCATAATCTCTATGTTTGTTCTCCGCTATTAGTGGCTTCGGAGTGACTCTTTGTTTCATGTTGAGGGATTGTTATATGATCTATCTATGTTATTATTGTTGAGAGAACTTGCACTAGTGAAAGTATGAACCCTAGGCCTTGTTTCCTATCATTGCAATACCGTTTATGCTCACTTTTATCATTAGTTACCTTGCTGTTTTTATTATTTCAGATTACAAATACCTATATCTACCATCCATATTGCACTTGTATCACCATCTCTTCGCCGAACTAGTGCACCTATACAATTTACCATTGTATTGGGTGTGTTGGGGACACAAGAGACTCTTTGTTATTTGGTTGCAGGGTTGCTTGAGAGAGACCATCTTCATCCTACGCCTCCTACGGATTGATAAACCTTAGGTCATCCACTTGAGGGAAATTTGCTACTGTCCTACAAACCTGTGCACTTGCAGGCCCGACAACGTCTACAAGAAGAAGGTTGTGTAGTAGACATCAAGCTCTTTTCTGGCGCCGTTGTCGGGGAGGCTAGGTAAGTGAAGGTATATCTTTAGATCTTGCAATCGAATCTTTTTGTTTCTTGTTTTAGCACTAGTTAGTCTATAAAAGAAAATTAAAAAAATGGAGTTGACTTTACCTCACACGCTTCACCTTTTTAATATCTTTCGTGAGTATGATGGAAAGGAAAATTGTGCCAAAGTGTTAGAAGAAGAAATCTATAAAATGTTTGGCACTAAATATGTGAATGATGAGCATGATTGCAATGTTGTTAGTATGAATTCCTTGAATATCCATGATGCTAATGATATGCAAAGCCACAAGCTTGGGGAAGCTATGTTTGATGAAGATGATATTTTTTGTCCCCCAAGCTTTGATGAGAAAATTTACTATGATGAAAGCATGCCTCCTATCTATGATGATTATTGTGATGACACGTATGCTTTAAATAATAATGATAACCATGAAACTTGTCATCTTGATCTTAATTTTCAATCACATGATAGTTGTTTTGTTGAGTTTGCTCCTACTACTATTGATGAGAAGAATTTTGCTTATGTAGAGAGTAGTACATTCTCTATGCTTGTAGATCATGAAAAGAATGATTTAGGTGCTGGTTATATTGTTGAATTCATTCATGATGCTACTGAAAATTATTATGAGGGAGGAACATATGCTTCTACATATTGCAATAATATCAAGTTTACTCTCTATGTGCTTAAAGTTTTGAAGTTATGCTTGTTTTACCTTCCTATGCAAGTTGATTATTGTTCCCATAAGTTGTTTGCTCACAAAATCCCTATGCATAGGAAGTGTGTTAGACTTAAGTGTGCTAGTCATATTCTTCATGATGCTCTCCTTATGTTTCAATTCTTATCTTTTATGTGAGCATCATTGAAATCTTAATGCCTAGCTAGGGGCGTTAAACGATAGCGCTTGTTGGGAGGCAACCCAATTTTATTTTAGTTTCTTGCTTTTTGGTTCTGTTTAGTAATAAATAATCCATCTAGCCTCTGATTAGATGTGGTTTTATGTTTTAATTAGTGTTTGTGCCAAGTAGAACCTTTGGGAAGACTTGGGTGAAGTCTTTATGATCATGCTGTAAAAAATAGAAACTTTAGTGCTCACGAGATTAGCTAGAACTTTTTACTTCAGAGTGATATTTAGTTGATTCTTTTTGAAGATGATTACTAGAAAAATTCTTCAGGTCCACCAATTTATTTTAGAATTTTTGGAGTTCCAAAAGTTTGCGTTAGTTACAGATTACTACAGACTGTTCTGTTTTTGACAGATTCTGTTTTCATTGTGTTGTTTGCTTATTTTGATGAAACTATGGCTAGTAAAAGAGTTTATAAACCATAGAGAAGTTGTAATACAGTAGGTTTAACACCAATATAAATAAAGAATGAGTTAATTACAGTACCATGAAGTGGTGTTTTGTTTTCTTTCGCTAACGGAGCTCGAGTTTTCTGTTAAGTTTTGTGTTGTGAAGTTTTCAAGTTTTGGGTAAAGATTCGATGGACTACGGAATAAGGAGTGGCAAGAGCCTAAGCTTGGGGATGCCCCGGAAGGCATCCCCTCTTTCGTCTTCGTTCATCGGTAACTTTACTTGGAGCTATATTTTTATTCACCACATGATATGTGTTTTGCTTGGAGCGTCATGTCATTTTGTTTTTTTTGCCCGATGTTAGTTAGATTAGTGTTTTGCATCTTTAGTTCCAATAAAAATGTCAAGGATAGCCATTTCCATGCTTATTTTGCAAGTATACATGTTGCTGTTTGAAAACAGAAAGTTTACCGCTGTTGCAAAAATTCTCTAGAAAAGTCAGAGAGTGGTATAATGTTGAATCTTTTTTCATATTGAGATATGATAAATTTATTATAGTGGGAATTTTAGTTCATAATTTTTGGAGTCAGGGAAGTATTTTTACTCTTGCATTCTTTACAGACTGTACTGTTTTGGCAGATTGCTGTTATGGTTGCATTGTTTGCATATGTTTGCTTGTTTAATGATTCTATTTGAGGATAGGAGTATTAAATATGCAGAGGAATTTAGTATTCAATGTTGAATAATAATTTTAGTGATTTGTTACAGTAGAAAATGATAAGGTTTTGCATTGGTTTATACTAACCTATCTCACGAGTTCTTGTTGAGTTTGTTGTGAATGAAGCTTTTGATAAAAAGAGAAACCATGATATGAGAGGAATTAATGAGACACAAAAGTTCAAGCTTGGGGATGCCCAAGGCACCCCAAGATATTATTTCAAGAAGTCTCAAGCATCTAAGCTTGGGGATGCCCTGGTAGGCATCCCACCTTTCTTCTTCAACAACTATCGGTTAGTATCGGTTGAGCCTAAGTTTTTGCTTCTTCACATGAGTTGTGCTATCCTTGCATTGTCATTTTATTTTGTTTTGCTTGCTGTTTGGATACAATACCAAGATCTGAAATTATTAAATGGGAGAGTCTTCATATAGTTGCATAATTATTCGACTACTCATTGATCTTCACTTATATCATTCGGAGTAGTTTGTTGTTTGCTCTAGTGCTTCACTTATATCTTTTAGAGCATGGTGGTAGTTTTATTTGAATAAATATATGAACTCTAATGCTTCACTTATATTATTTTGAGAGTCTTAAATAGCATGGTAATTTGTTTAAATAATCATAATATGCTAAGCATAAAAGATTTGTAAGAATTCTTATGAGTGTGTTGGATACTAAGAAAAGTTTGATGCTTGATAATTGTTTTCAGATATGGAGGTAGTTATATTAAAGTTGTGCTAGTTGAGTAGTTGTGAATTTGAGAAATGCTTGTGTTCAAGTTTGCAAGTCCCGTAGCATGCACGTATGGTTAAAGTTGTGTAACAAATTTGAAACATGAAGTGTACCTGGCTTGTGCATCCTTATGAGTGGTGGTCGGGGACGAGCGATGGTCTTTTCCTACCAATCTATCCCCCTAGGAGCATGCGCGTAGTACTTGATTTTTGACGACTTCTAAATTTTTGCAATAAGTATATGAGTTCTTTTGACTAATGTTGAGTCCATGGATTATACACACTTTTACCTTTCCGCCATTGCTAATGTCGGTGTCAAAACCGGCGGATCTCGGGTAGGGGGTCCCGAACTATGCGTCTAGGCGGATGGTAACAGGAGACAAGGGACACGATGTTTTTACCCAGGTTCGGGCCCTCTCGATGGAGGTAAAACCCTACTCCTGCTTGATTAATATTGATGATATGGGTAGTACAAGAGTGGATCTACCACGAGATCAGAGAGGCTAAACCCTAGAAGCTAGCCTATGGTATGATTGTTGTCCGTCCTACGGACTAAAACCCTCCAGTTTATATAGACACCGGATAGGGTTAGGGTTACACAGAGTCGGTTACAATGGTAGGAGATCTACATATCTGTATCGCCAAGCTTGCCTTCCACGCCAAGGAAAGTCCCATCCGGAAACGGGACGAAGTCTTCAATCTTGTATCTTCATAGTCCAGGAGTCCGACCAACGGTGATAGTTCGGCTATCCGGACACCCCCTAATCCAGGACTCCCTCAGTAGCCCCCGAACCAGGCTTCAATGGCGATGAGTCCGGCATGTAGATTGTCTTCGACATGGCGAGGCGGGTTCTTCTCCAAATTCCATATACTTGTCGAATAGTGTCCGGCTTCTGATAAATGCTGCGCTCCTTGGCTTCCACGCCCAATAATGGCCATCTTCCACATGTTGAATGAATGTGAAAAGCCAGGGTATTTTTACACTTATCCCCCTAGCTGCGCAAATGAGCCGTCTATAAAAGGGACGAGGATCTAGATCCGAGTCACACCATCCTTCCTCCGCGAGCTTTCATCGGAGCGCCTCTGACAAAAATCCATTCCATCATGGACAGTCGACGCGGCTCCTCCTCTGGCGCTCCCAGCCCTCAGCCTGGAAATTGGGAGAGATGCTCAGTCCCGCATAGCGAGCTAGTGACACTCCAAACCAAGGGATTTCTTCCCCCGGCCTTCATGGTTCCGGTTCGAGCGGACTCGCCACCTATAAGGGCCAGAAAGCAAGCGGAGAGTGTCCCCGATCTCTCCAAAGGAGAGCGGGTATGCTTTGTCTCTTATCTAGTAAGAGGACTCGGATTTCCAATTCATCCGTTTCTCCGAGGGCTCTTGGAGTTCTACGGCCTCCAGTTGCACCACCTTACGCCTGCCTCCATTTTGCACATCGCGGGCTTTATGGCCCTTTGCGAACTGTTCTTGGGCGTCGAGGCTCATTTTGCGCTGTGGAAGAGATTATTCTGCCTTGTACCCCGTTTTCATGAGGGGTCAATATATCAAGTGGGCGGAGCCGAGCTGTGGCGCATCGCCGGGACCGGATGTCTATCCGGAACCCCGAAGAAGGCGTCCGAAGACTGGCCTTCGGAATGGTTTTATATAGAAGACGTCCCGCTGCCGGATCCTATTCGGATCGGTCTCCCGGAGTTCAGCAATGCTCCTTTGAAGAAACACCTGAGTTGGCGCCCGCGGAGCCCCCAGAGGGAAGACGACAAGGACGTCCTTTACCTGATGAGCCGAATAAGATTGTTAGCTCATTCCGGACTGACCATGATCGGTGTCATGGCCACATGTATTATGCGGGGGGTGCAGCCGCTCCAGTATAGGGGCCACCCCATGTGGGATTTCAACTGGGAGGACGATGCCACCCGTCATGGCCGTAAGGGGCCGGGACCGGTCACCGATCTGGTGAAGATCTTGTCCGCGCTGTACAAGGGAGAAGAGGAGGATTTTCTCCGTTTCAGTCCATTGAACGGATTTTCTATGAACAATCCTCGAAGCTGGGTAAGCGGACATTTCTTTTTTGCACATCCGATCTGTATTCCCATGGTTAGGTATCTCATTTTGTGATTTTGACGCAGGAACTGCGCCAGGCCGTAAAAGACATAAACAGGCCGCCTCCACAACCCGAGGATCCGGAACGGCTCCTCGATCCAGCCTCCCAAGAGGATCCGGACATATTGGTGGAGCTGATTGATGGGGTATTTCACCAACTGAGCATTGATAATGCCTTGGTTGCCATTATGGCCGATTACCCTGGAATACTTCCAGCCTCACGGGTAACTGAGACCGAGGTCCCAATACTCTGATAATGACCCATCCGTGCTTATTTTTGATCACCGTATAGCAATGGTGTTTCGCAGGGGGTGCCTTTGAGGCAGGAGGCCGAGCCCGCGGCGGCTAGCCAACAAGGGGCAGCACGGCCCCACAGGCTAAAAAGAAGTGCGGTCCGGATCGAAACGCCGCCGCAACGATATGGCACGTCACCATATTCCCAGGATTGATTCCTGGAGGGCGTACTAACGCTGGTGCTCTTTTCAGGAAAAAGAGCGCTCGCCGGACTGGCCGGAGAGGTTGCCAATCGAGCCTCCGCCAGCCAGGCTCCAAAGCCGGGTCCAGAAGCGGAGGCGAGCACGAGGCGTGCGTCGGATACTCCTCCGACAGACGATGCCGACAGATTGTCCGCCACCAACTCCGAGGTGGAGAGTGCCATGAATCACAGGCGCCGCCGGACAGTTCTTCGTGACGCATGTTTCTCCCAAGAGGCATTGAATGCCTTCAATTCGGGAGATGCGCACCTCCGTGCCGCTCAAGATGGTCTAGCCAGAGCCACGGAGCAGTATGTAAAGGACATACGGGTGAGGAAATTTGACGGTTATATATGCCAGTAGCCCCCGAGACTTAAAATAGTTAGAATAACTGATTTAAGAATCATTTGTTATGAGGATCTTACAAAAAAAAAACCCGACTGTCACAGGAGCTTGAAGAATGCAAGGCCCAACTTGAGGCCACACTAGCCGCTACAGGGGGAGCCACAGAGACCCCCTCTGGTAATATATGCTTCAAAAGATAAGTAGTTTGTGAAGTGCGGCGTGTGTGTAAATCTGACAATAATATTGCAGATGGCGCCGGACTAGATCCGGACAAGCAACAGCTCTTGCGCCGGTTGAAGGCCGGCGAGAATGTGCTTACAAGGGTGAGGCAAGAGAAAAATAATCTCCAAGATGCCAACACCCAGCTGGGTGAGGAACTAAAGGATGTTCGTGCCCAGCTGTCTGACTCCGTGAAGGAGAATCGGCGACTTCGTCGCGACATTTATAGTAAGTGCTTGAGCGAACTTTGAAAAAGAGTTCGGCGAGGAAGTAAACTAACAGAGTTATGTCTGTAGGTATGCTCACGGGTCGTCCTGCAGAGGAAATGCCCGGTTCTACGGGTGACCTTCTTCTCGAGCTATTGCAACTGCACGAACGAGTTCGGCAGGTGATGAAATGCGTCGCCCAGGCCTTGTGGCCATCTATCTCCCTGCCCGAAGGCCTTGGGGAGCTTGTAGAGAAGCTTCAGGGAGCACGGCGGCGCTTCCGACTATGGAAGATATCAGCCTGTCGTCAAGGCGCCAGGGAGGCCTGGGCCATGGTGAAGATGCGGTACACGAAGGCGAACCCAAACCACATGGCCTAGGTCGGACCTGTGGGGCCCGACGGGAAGGAGATCCCTGTGAGCTTAGTGTACGGCCAAGTAGGGTTGGCCGCAAAGTATTCCCGGCAGGACTGTAAACTAGACAGCCTATTAGATGGCATTGAATAGGAATACAATCAGTCAATTTGACTATGTAATTTAGAATGACATGTAAAATGCCTTCTAGCCGGATTGTAGATCGTTTGTCGTAGCGGACCTTTTCGCTTCAACCTTGGGACCCAATAGTCTGGAGTGTGTCCGAATACCCTCGCGGTTATGTAAAAACCGGGGCATGCGTGGAGACCAGGCGTAGGGGTCATGAGTGCTTTATCAGACAAGTGCCCAACTAGTTATGTTATATTACATGGTTAGTAAGAAACATCTTCCAGGGAGAATAGTTTTGTTAGGGGTTCCTTTCCCTGGGAGGCATGCCCTAAAGTGCATGTCCGGACTGCGAAAAAAGCAGAAAAGCATGTGGGGGCAGATAAATGAAAAATAAAAAAATGTGTTTTAGTTCACCGACCGAATATTCCCTTAAGAACGCTAGCTTTCGGCTTCACCCAGTCTGAGGTACACGTCCGGCTGACCCGGTGGTAACAATCGCAGAGGTGCTCCCTTTACCACCTAGCCGAACAATCGGGAACGTAGGGGTAAGCACAGGAGCCAGGCAACCCAGCTTGGCCAAAACTTAAGTCATATCGATGCATATAATGGTGAATAAAAGGTACATGCGGAAGTGTGACACATGTGTTGGGCATAAAGCCCGTATAAATAAGCTTCATTAAAGAAGCCCCGAGTATAATGGTAGCGGATAGCGCATCAAGTGTGTCGCGAACAATGCATAAGCAGGCCTTTAACGGCTTCGGAAAAAGGAGGAAGAAGGAGAGAAATAAAAGACAGCTTAAAGTATAAAATATAGATGGAGGAAGGAGACGAACTCAGAATCCGGCGCTAGGCGTAGAATCTTGGGAGACGGGCTGCGTTCCATGGGTTCGGCTCGAGTCGGTTATCCGATGCGTTTCGCAGACGGTACGCTCCGCCGGTCAGGACTTGGTTGATGATGAAGGGACCCTCCCATTTGGGCTTGAGTTTGTCCTTTTTCTTGTCCGCAGCGTAGAACTAGTTCGCCAACATTGTAAGCTTTGGCCCGTGCTTCCTGCTTTGATATCTTGAGCCTCTTGTTGATAGAATGCGGAACGCGCTTTTGCCACGTCGCGCTCCTCCTCCAGGGCGTCCAAACTGTCCTGCCGGTCGAGCTCGGCTTCTCTTTATTCATACATGCACACGCGAGGTGAGTCATGAATTATGTCGCAGGGCAAAACTGCCTCTGCGCCGTATACCATAAAAAATGGTGTGAATCCGGTAGTGCGATTCGGCGTGGTCCGCAGCCCCGTGAGTCTGTAGTCGAGCTCCTCTACCCAAGGCGTGTTAGATTCCTTGAGGGCCGCACTAGTCCAGGTTTAATGCCGCTCATGATTAGACCTTTGCTCGCTCGACTTGACCGTTAGTTTGGGGTGATAGACTGAAGCGTGTCGAGCTTGATGCCCATGTTTTTGCACCAGAGTTTGACCTCGTCGGCCGTGAAGTTCGTGCCGTTATCAGTGATGATGCTATGGGGGACACCGTAACGGTGTACTACCTCTGATATGAAGTCTATCACCGGTCCGGATTCGGCCGTCTTTAAAGGCTTGGCCTCTATCCATTTGGTGAATTTATCCACCATGACCAATAGGTATTTTTGCTTGTGGGTTCCTCCTTTAAGGGGTCCAACCATGTCAAGCCCCCAGACCGCGAAGGGCCAGGTGATGGGTATAGTTTTGAGGGCGGTGGGTGGCATGTGGCTTTGATTAGCAAAGAGCTGGAAACCAACGCATCGTTGGACTAAGTCCTGAGCATCTGCCCAGGCCGTCGGCCAATAAAATCCTGTACGGAAGACCTTGCCTACAAGGGCCCGGGCTGCGGCATGGTGATCACCGAGTCCGGCATGAATTTCGGCCAGGAGATTCCGCCCTTCCTCTTTGGAGATACACCTTTGAAGGACTCCGGTTGTGCTTTTCTTATAAAGCTCTCCCTCATGGACCTTATAGGCTTTAGACCGCCGCACTATGCAGCGGGCCTCGTTTTGGTCCTCGGGAAGTTCCTGCCTAGTTAGGTAGGCTAGGAATGGTTCTGTCCACGGGGCAATGACTGCCATTATTGCGTGGGCTGACGGTGTTATTTCGTTGGCGGAACCACCAACTATGTCGGAATGTTTGGTGTGGGGCAGTGTGGTTGGGTCCGGGTTGTTATTTCCGGACTCTCCCTCCCATAATACGGATGGCTTGAAAAGCCTCTCTAAGAAGATGTTGGGGGCGGCATCGCGCTTGCGCCAATGCTTGCCAACACGTCTGCTGCTGGTTGTTATCCGGGCTATATGGTGAAATTGAGCCCCTCAAACCGAGTGACATTTTAGGGCGGCATTGCGATAAGCTGCCATTTTTGGATCCTTGGCATCAAAGTCCCCATTTATTTGGGATATCGCGAGGTTCGACTCCCCGCGCACCTCTAGGCGTTGAATGCCCATGGAGACTGCCATCCGGAGATCATGTAGAAGGGCCTCGTATTCGGCTGCGTTGTTGGAGTCCGTGTACATTATTTGAAGTACATATTGGACTGTATCTCCGGTTGGGGACGTCAGAACGACGCCAGCCCCCAGGCCGGCCAACATTTTGGAGCCGTCGAAGTGCATGATCCAGTTGGAATATGCGCCATACTCTTTAGGGAGTTCGGCTTCAGTCCATTCGGTGACGAAGTCAGCCAAAACTTGTGACTTGATAGCTCGCCGTGGCTTGTAGGTTACGTCGAACGGGAGGAGCTCAATGGCCCATTTAGCAATCCGGCCCATTGCGTCGCGGTTGTTTATAATGTCATTAAGAGGTACTTGAGGCTCTTTGTTATCGAACACTCTTGGAAGTAGTGTCGCAGCTTCCGGATGCCATGAACATCGTGTATGCTATCTTTTGATAATGCGGGTACCATGACTTGCATGGAGTTAGGACAGTGGACACGTAGTAAACTGGTTTTTGGAGAGGGAACTTGTGTCCGTCCGTTTCTCGTTCGACAACGAGCACCGCGCTTACAACTTGATGGGTTGCTGTGATGTATAATAGCATTGGTTCGCCCATGTTGGGCGCGGCCAGGACCAGATTTGTTGCTAATATGGCTTTGATTTCTTCGAGTCCGGCCATGGCCGCATCCGTCCACTCGAAGTGTTCGGTGCGCCGGAGGAGGCGGTAAAGGGGTAATGCCTTTTCTCTAAGCGGGAGATAAAGCGGCTTAGAGCCGCCACACATCCAGTCAATTTTTGTATTTGTTTGAGGTCTTTGGGGATATCCAATTGTGACAGAGCTCGGATCTTGGCTGGGTTTGCTTCAATTCCTCTACCGGATACAATGAAGCCCAAGAGCTTTCCGGCTGGTACGCCGAAAACGCATTTTTCCGGGTTGAGCTTGATGTCATATGTTCGGAGATTATCGAATGTGAGCTGCAAGTCGTCGACTAGGGTTTCGACATGCTTGGATTTGACGACCACATCGTCTACGTATGCCTCCACTCTTTTGCCGATCTGGTTTGCCAGACATGTCTAAATCATGCGCTAATATGTTGCGCCAGCGTTTTTGAGCCCAAAGGGCATTGTGTTGAAGCAGAATGGGCCGTATGGAGTGATGAATGCCGTTGCGGCTTGGTCTGGCTCTGCCATCTTAATTTGGTGGTAGCTGGAGTATGCATCGAGGAAACACAATGAATCGTGTCCTGTGGTAGCATCGATAATTTGATCGATGCGGGGGAGGGGGAAGGGATCCTTTGGGCAAGCCTTGTTAAGGTCCTTAAAAAATCGACACATAGGCGCCAGGATTTGTCCTTCTTTGGTACCATTACCGGGTTTGCTAGCCAGTCCGGATGTTTAATATCTCTGATGAATCCGGCCTCCAATAGTTTGGCTAGCTCCTCTCCCATGGCCTGTCTCTTGGGTTCGGAGAAACGCCGAAGAGCTTGTTTGACTGGCTTGAATCCTTTTAGGACATTTAGGCTGTGCTCGGCCAGCCGGCGTGGGATTCCTGGCATGTCTGAAGGGTGCCAGGCAAAAATGTCCCAATTTTCGCGTAGGAATTCTCGTAGTCTGGCGTCCACATCGAGGTTTAATTGTGCCCGATGGAGGCCGTTTTGTAGGGTCCGTTGGATGGACTTGGAATTTGACTATTTAAATCGCGGTTTAAAAGAGGTGGACTTGGATCTCTTATCGAGTATCACATCGTCCTGTTCACCGTGGGCCTTGTGCGCAGTGAGTTCCTCTGCCGCTAGGGCTTGGATAGTGCCTCAAGGGCAAGTGCGGCCGTTTTATTTTCGACGCGGAGCGCTATGTCCGGGTCACTAGCGAGAGTGATAATTCCGTTATCCACCGGTTCACCCTGCTCTATGGCTGGGTCTGTGTGGCTGTCGTCTTTGTCGAGGCAGGACTTGGTGCGGCGTTTACGTTGCCGTTTTGACTTCTTTTCGAGGGATTTATCCTTCGTAGCGTCCCGTTGTTCCTCGTCGTCACGTCCTTTAGGTGTATCCACCATGTATACATCGTGGGATGAGGTGGCTGTCCAGTATCCTATAGGTGCTGGTTCATGGTTGTCTCCTACATCATCGTCCATACCGTCGATGTCTTCGGAGTCAAAATCAAGCACGTCGTTTAAGCTTTCGACAGTGGCTACAAAGTGGGTGGTGGGTGGGCGTTGAATTTCTTTGTCGTCCGCATCCCAACCTTCCTGACCATAGTCCGGCCAGGGCTCTCCTGATAAAGAGAGAGACTTTAGTGAATTCATGATGTAGCCAAAGGGCGAGTGCTGAAAGATATCCGCGGCAGTGAACTCCATAACCGGCGCCCAATTGGATTCGATTGGCGGTAGCGGAGGTTCGAGTCCGGAGAGGAGTCCGGCACCATGGAGTCATGGTCTTCGCAAAGGACAGGGATGGAGTTCGGCTCAATCGCCATAGAGATCGTAGCCCTCGAGGCAGTGTCCAGCCACTCGTCCTCGGTCGGTGGAGTCAGCTCCGAGCTAAGGGTCGGAGCGGACGCTGGTGCGGCCTCCAGGGCACTGTTTGACGGCAGAGCTAGATCGTGCCCATCGAGATAGTGCGGTGCGCTTGGCTGTGGCTCGAATCCGTCGAAGATCAAGTCTCTGCGGATGTCGGCCGTGTAGTTCAAACTCCCAAATCTGACCTGATGGCCAGGGGCGTAGCTTTCGATCAGCTCGGATGGCCAAGTGAATTGCCCGCATGCAAAGCCGCCCGAATCTGAAGATCTGTCCGGGAGAAAAGTCTCACCGTGGACCGCGTCGTTGTTGATGATCGAAGGAGCCGTCGGGCCTAAGGATGACGACACAGAGGAACTCTCAATGAAAGCACCAATGTCGGTGTCAAAACCGGCGGATCTCGGGTAGGGGGTCCCGAACCGTGCGTCTAGGCGGATGGTAACAGGAGACAAGGGACACGATGTTTTTACCCAGGTCAGGCCCTCTCGATGGAGGTAAAACCCTACTCCTGCTTGATTAATATTGATGATATGGGTAGTACAAGAGTGGATCTACCACGAGATCAGAGAGGCTAAACCCTAGAAGCTAGCCTATGGTATGATTGTTGTCCGTCCTACAGACTAAAACCCTCCGGTTTATATAGACACCGGATAGGGTTAGGGTTACACAGAGTCGGTTACAATGGTAGGAGATCTACATATCCGCATCGCCAAGCTTGCCTTCCACGCCAAGGAAAGTCCCATACGGACACGAGACAAAGTCTTCAATCTTGTATCTTCATAGTCCAGGAGTCCGGCCAACGGTGATAGTTCGGCTATCCGGACACCCCCTAATCCAGGACTCCCTCAGGTAGCCTCTTCGGTACCGTGCATTGCCCTTTCTCACATTGAGAGTTGGTGCAAACTTCGCCGGTGCATCCAAACCCCGTGATACGATACACTCTATCACACATAAACCTCCTTATATCTTCCTCAAAACAGCCACCATACCTACCTATTATGGCATTTCCATAGCCATTCCGAGATATATTGCCATGCAACTTTCCACCGTTCCGTTCATCATCATCATGACATACTTTACTTTTGTCATATTGCCATTGCATGATCATGTAGTTGACATCGTATTTGTGGCAAAGCCACCATGCATTATTTTTCATACATGTCACTCTTGATTCATTGCACCATCCCGGTACACCGCCGAAGGCATTCATATAGAGTCATATCTTGTTCTAGTATCGAGTTGTAATCCTTATGTTGTAATCAATAGAAGTGTGATGATCATCATTATTAGAACATTGCCCAAAAAAAGAGAGAAAGGCCAAAAAAAGAAAGGCCCAAAAAATAAAAAAAATAAAAAAAATAAAAAAAATAAAAAGGGCAATGTTACTATCTTTTTCCACACTTGTGCTTCAAAGTAGCACCTTGTTCTTCATGTAGTGAGTCATATATTGTGCTTCAAAGTAACACCATGTTTTTCATATAGTGAGTCTCATAAGTTTTCTTTTTATACTAGTGGGAATTTTTGATTATAGAACTTGGCTTGTATATTCCTACGATGGGCTTCCTCAAAATGCCCTAGGTCTTCGTGAGCAAGCAAGTTGGATGCACACCCACTAGTTTTCTTTTGTTGAGCATTCATAGCTCTAATGCATCCGTTGCATGGCAATCCCTACTCCTCATGTTGACATCAATTGATGGGCATTCCCATAGCCCGTTGATTATCCTTGTCAATGTGAGACTTTCTCCCTTTTTGTCTTCTCCACACAATCCCATCATCATATTCTATTCCACCCATAGTGCTATATCCATGGCTCACGCTCATGTATTGCGTGAAGGTTGAAAAAGTTTGAGATTATTTGAGTATAAAACAATTGCTTGGCTTGTCATCGGGGGTATAGAAGTTGGGAACATCTTTGTGTGACGAAAATGAAGCATAGCCTAACTATATGATTTTGTAGGGATGAACTTTCTTTTGCCATGCTATTTTGAGAAGACATGATTACTTTTATTAGTATGCTTGAAGTACTATTATTTTTGTGTCAATATGAACTTTTGTCTTGAATCTTCGGATCTGAATATTCATGCCACAATTAAGAAGATTTACATTGAAATTATGCCAAAGTATCCTCCGCATCAAAATTCTTTTTTTATCGTTTACCTACTCGAGGACGAGCAGAATTAAGCTTGGGATGCTTGATACGTCTTGACGTATCTATAATTTTGATTGCTCCATGCTATATTATCTACTGTTTTAGGCAATATTGGGCTTTATTATCCACTTTTATATTATTTTGGGACTAACCTATTAACCGGAAGCCCAACCTTGATTTGTTTGGTTTATGCCTATTTCGATTTTGAGGAAAAGGAATATCGCACGGAGTCAAAACGGAGCGAAATCAAGCTGGAGAAGTTATTTTGGAAGGAAACCCACCGATGGACTTGGACTCTCGTCGAAAGATCGGGAGGTGCTCACGAGGGTGGGGCGCGCCCACCTGGCGCGCCCCCCTGCCTCGTGGGCCCCCCGTAGCTCCACTAATGTACTCCTTTCACCCATATATACCTACGTACCCTAAAACTTCCTGAACAGAAGATAGATCGGGAGTTTCGCCGCCGCAAGCCTCTGTAGCCACCAAAAACCTCCCGGGAGCCCGTTCCGGTACCCTCCCGGAGGGGGGATCCATCTCCGGTGGCCATCTTCATCATCCCGGCGCTCTCCGTGACGAGGAGGGAGTAGTTCACCCTCGGGGCTGAGGGTATGTACCAGTAGCTATGTGTTTGATCTCTCTCTCTCTCTCTCGTTTATTGAGGTGATACGATCTTGATGTATCCCGAGCTTTGCTATTGTAGTAAGATCTTATGATGTTTCTCCCCCTCTAGTCTCTTGTGATGAATTGAGTTTCCCCTTTGAAGTTATCTTATCAGATTGAGTCTTTTATGAGAACACTTGATGTATGTCTTGCCGTGATTATCTGTGGTGACAATGGGATATCACGTGCCACTTGATGTATGTTTTGGTGATCAACTTGCGGGTTTCGTGACATTGGGAACCTATGCATAGGGGTTGGCACACGTTTTCTTGATTCTCCGGTAGTAGCTTTGGGGCACTCTTTGAAGTACTTTTATGTTGGTTGGATGAATCCGAGATTGTGTGATGCATATCGTATAATCATGCCCACGGGTACTTGAGGTGACAATGGAGTATCTAGGTGACATTAGCGTTTTGGTTGATTTGTGTCTTAAGGTGTTATTCTAGTACGAACTCTTTTATAGATTGATCCGAAAGAATAGCTTTGAGGTGGTTTCGTACCCTACCATAATCTCTACGTTTGTTCTCCGCTATTAGTGGCTTCGGAGTGACTCTCTGTTCCATGTTGAGGGATTGTTATATGATCTATCTATGTTATTATTGTTGAGAGAACTTGCACTAGTGAAAGTATGAACCCTAGGCCTTGTTTCCTATCATTGCAATACCGTTTACGCTCACTTTTATCATTAGTTACCTTGCTGTTTTTATTATTTCAGATTACAAATACCTATATCTACCATCCATATTGCACTTGTATCACCATCTCTTTGCCGAACTAGTGCACCTATACAATTTACCATTGTATTGGGTGTGTTGGGGACACAAGAGACTCTTTGTTATTTGGTTGCAGGGTTGCTTGAGAGAGACCATCTTCATCCTACGCCTCCTACGGATTGATAAACCTTAGGTCATCCACTTGAGGGAAATTTGCTACTGTCCTACAAACTTGTGCACTTGCAGGCCCAACAACGTCTACAAGAAGAAGGTTGTGTAGTAGACATAAGGGCGCCCTCATGATCCACCTGGAATACGATGGCGCCTCCTTGATGTTCTTCAAGGTCTTCGACACGGAAGGACGCCGGCTGGAATGCTGCCCCGAGAAGGGCGGTCGGGGCGCCGTCATCGCGAGGACTAGGCCCGCCGGTCGCCCCCTCGGCAGCTCCTCGAGCAGTAGCGAAGGGGACGGAGGGTCCAGCGCCTCCGCCGAGCTTTTGGCGACTCCGGGGACGAGCGACGACAGCTACGAGCCCCCGAGCTCGCGCCGCGCTCGGAACCGGGTGGGCACTTCAGGCTACCAGCGCCGGTGATCTGGATGGGGTTGGCGCCGGTGCCTGGCGGCCCACTGTTGATGATGGCGTCTCCTGCGGAGGCTTGCGTAGTAGGCGTTCCTTAGGATTAGCACTTTTTATTTCCTACAAAGAACCGAAGTAGCACCCCGCGGGGGTATGTAAGGCGCTGGCCATGTTTTTGTGAATATTATATCCTCATGATGAATCGGTGCAAGATGCTTGTCCTGCCCCAGCTCAGCTCCCCCTTTCTTTCCTCACGAGGGCTTGGTGCTCTGCGCTGACAGGTCCCAGTCTCCAGGTAGGCTTCAGCCGTCGCTGGTATGACAGGTCGCGATGCTGTGGGTCAAGGCCAGGAAGTGAGCGGCCCGAGGTCCAGTAAGAGCCCCTGAGTCGCAATGCTCAGGAGGACCCCTTTAGCACTCAAGCAGCCTTCGCTGGGCAAGAAAGGTAGGCAGCTTTGCTGTGACAGGGCAGTAGTTGGCGAGGGTTTTAGCGCTGAGGCAGATCAGTTTTTGCGTGACTTATCTTGCGGGTTTGGAGCGGCGCTCGATGAGGCGCCGTGTTTGCGCGACAACAATTTAGGAGTCGCTGGGTTGGGACCTCGCGAGGTTCTTCCCTCTCCCCCGCGCTTTCCTTAATGCTCTACGTCCTCAGGTCCCGGCCCTCGAGCGAGCTCAGCCGCCGCTGGTATGACATGTCATGATGCCATGGGTCAAGGCCAGGGGGTGAGGGCTGGAGAGCCAGTAAGAGCCCATGAGTCGCGATGCTTAGGTACCCCCCTTTTAATGTCAAGCGGATCACGCCAGAGAGGAGGAGAGAAGGCCCGCGCCGCCGCCAGCGTTACTCCTGGAGCAGGTCCTGTGTACGAGTCATGAGGGGAAACAAGGTTCGCCGTTACGGTTGCCAGCCAACCATTGGTTGCTCCGAGGGAGTGATCGGGGGCACTAAGGGCTTGGTGAGGTGGCGCCTTGCGGGGCTGCCGCGGCCAAAGCTCAGCCACTCAGATTTATCGGTGTTGCAGGGATGGACCCGTGCGCAAGTGCCGCGTGCTGGCGGCGGCTCCAAAGGTAGGTGTCAATTGAGCGGCGATTAGGTCAAGCATGTTATGTATGAATAAGCAAATCCATCCAGATAGGTGCGGAGAAAGCATACGCCACTGGGTGCGGCCCGAGCAGCAGGGGATAATGCAGCCGGCGCCCCCAACAAGGTAAGTAAAGAACATAAGCAAAAGCGGATACATGCATGCAGGATGAACCCATGACACAGGAATGATGCAGCCCGAGGGGTGCTCCCAGCTGAAAACGGAACTTGGAAAGGTGTCACCTAATATGGTCGGAGATGGCGGGATGTTCAGGTAGCGGATGACGCGTGATGAGGAAGCCGGACCTCACGAGCCCTCCGGACCTGGAGCCTCGGGAGGCTCCGAGGGTACGGGGGGTTCTTCGAGAGCCATCTCCATCTCTGCCAGGATCGCGCCTTGCTTGACCTCCTGAGCCTCCAGAGCGGACCTCAGCAGGCGCTGATGGGCGGCGACCGCGTTCGACAGGCCGAAAGGCATGCGAACGTAGCTGTGAGGCGGACCCTCGCAACGTCCCACGCGTGAGGGCCAGAGGCGCTCCTAAGACGCGGCCTGGTTGAGCCCTGGTATGTCGATGTAGATTCGCAGCCCACCATCCTCGCCTGGATGCGGGGCCACGACGGGCAGGCGGCGGCAGCCGCGCATGACCCTTGACTCATGTAGCTCCTGGGTGTTCCTCGCGATGAACTCCTGAGGGTTTGGCCCTCCTTGCCTCATACCTTCCTGGGGGAAACGTGCCTTGAAGAACGCTTCCAAGCGGTGCCCGAGCGCCTCCCTCGTGACCCCGGCTAGGTCGGTGGCTCGCCATGAAAGAGCCCCCGAGCCCTGCCTGAGGAGGGCGCGCCTCCCTATGTGACAGAGGCGCGGGTCCTATTGCCTCGCCTCCGGAGGTGCCTGCCCCACGAGGGCTTGGACCAGGCGAAGCCTTCTTCTTCTTAGGGATCCCCTCGGGAATTCTCCCGCTCCTGTGATCTGGGTCTTCGATTGCTGCGGCTTGGAAGGCACGCTCAAGAGAGAACACTGCATCCCTTTCCTCACAAGGCACTGTGATGACTCCTCCGCTTCCTGGCATCTTGAGGACATTGTAGCCATGGTGAGTCACTGCCATGAACTTGGCCAAAGTTGGGTACCCGAGGATGGCATTGTATGGCAGGCGAATGTGGGCGATGTCGAAGTCGATGTGCTCGGTGCGGTAGTTGTTGCGCTGCTCGAAGGTGACGGGGAAGCGAACCTGCCCTATCGGGACGGTGGAGCCATCGGTGACTCCTGAGAAGGGCTTGGTCGGCTGAAGCTGATCGTATGGCACTTGGAGATTGTTGAATGTTTGACGGATGGGGCGTTGAGTCCTGCTCCGCCGTCGATGAGGTCTGGTGACTTACACGTTCTTGATGGTGGCGAGCAAAGCATGGGGAGGACTCCTGCCGTTGCAGCGCGCTTGAGCTGATCCGCTGTCTTTGAGCGTGATAGCGCCTGACGACCACGAGAGAGCGCGTGGCCTCACGGCTTGGGAGGACTGCATTCACCTCGCGAGCAAACTGCTTGAAGATCTTGCAGAGGCTGGGGCTGGCGCCACCAGGATGCAAGCAATCGCCGCGCTCTCTGGAAGCCCCAGCCCCCTCGTCTGATGATTGTCTTTGTACCTCCTTGGCGGCTGCGGCGGAGGTGGGAGCCCAGCGTTGCACGGAGGCGATCCTCGCGAGTTGGTCCCTCCAACCTCCTCGCGAGCTGGTCCTGCCAGCGGTCCTCGCGAGTCATCACGCCATCCCTGGCGAGGGCCACGGTCTTCCTAGCGTCCTGCGCCTCTTCCTCCTCCTCGGCCGTAGCCCCGATCGTTGCACTCGGGGCATTGGCCGATACGCCCTTCTCGCACGGCCCTGAGCTCCTGGCATTCGTTGGTGTTGTGGGTGTGGAGGTCGTGGTACACGCAGTACCGGCTGCCCTTGGATGACTCGGGCTGATCCCTGCTGAGGGAGTTCCGGACTAGGGGGTGTCCGGATAGCCGAACTATCATCATCGGCCGGACTCCAAGACTATGAAGATACAGGATTGAAGACCTCGTCCTGTGTCCGGATGGGACTTTCCTTGGCGTGGAAGGCAAGCTTGGCGATACGGATATGTAGATCTCCTACCTTTGTAACCGACTCTGTGTAACCCTAACCCTATCCGGTGTCTATATAAACCGGAGGGTTTTAGTCCGTAGGACGAACAACAATGATACCATAGGCTAGCTTCTAGGGTTTAGCCTCTTTGATCTCGTGGTAGATCCACTCTTATAACACACATCATCAATATTAATCAAGCGGGGCGTGGGGTTTCACCTCCATCAAGAGGGCTGAACACAGGTAAAACATCGTGTCCCTTGTCTCCTGTTACCATCCGCCTAGGCGCACGATTCGAGACCCCCTACCGAGATCCGCGGTTTGACACCGACATTGGTGCTTTCATTGAGAGTTCCTCGTATGCGTCACCGATAGGCCCAATGGCTTCTTCGATCATCAACAACGACGCAGTCCGGTGAGACCTTTCTCCCGGACAGATCTTCATATTCGGCGGCTTTGCTGCGGGCAATTAAGCAGCCATCTGGAGCAGATCGAAAGCTTCGCCCACAGGCATCAGGTCAGATTTGGAAGTTTAAACTATCGGCCGATATCCACGGAGACTTGATCTTGACGGATTCGAGCCGCAGCCAGCAGCGCCGCCTTGTCTCGATGGGCATGATCTGGCTCTGCGGTCGAGCGGTGCCAGGAGGCCGCACGAAACCGCTCCGACCCTTAGTCCGGGCGGATTCCCCGATCGAGGGCGAGTGGTTGGACACCGCCTCGGGGCTTTAATCCCGGCGGCGACCGAGCGAACTCCATCCTGTCGCTGCGAAGACCTCGACTCCAGGGTGCCTGACTCCTCTCCGGACTCCGAACCCTCCGCGCCCTTGCCAATCGAATCCGATTGGGCGCCCGTTATGGAGTTCACGGCCGCGGACATCTTTCAGCACTCGCCCTTTGGCGACATCCTGAATTCACTAAAGTCTCTCTCTTTATCCGGAGAGCCCTGGCCGGGCTACGGTCAGGACGGTTGGGATGCGGACAACGAAGAAATTCAAAGCCCACCCACCACCCACTTGGTTGCCGCTGTCGACGATTTAACCGACATGCTAGACTACGACTCCGAAGACATCGACGGTATGGACGACGATGCCGGAGACGAACAAGAACCAGCGCCTACCGGGCACTGGAAAGCCACCTCATCATATGATATATACATGGTGGATATCCCAAAAGATGGGAACGGCGATGGAACAACGGAGGATGACCCCTCCAAGAAGCAGCCCAAGCGCCGGCGTCAGCGGCGCCGCTCTAAATCCCGCCACAGCAAGAATGAAGATTCCGGCACCGGAGATAACAATACATCGGACAGTGCCGAAGACAATCCACTCCAGCAAGATCCAGCGTAGGAGGATGGAGATGCCAGCCCTCACGAGAGAGCGGCAGAAGAAGAGGTAGAGGATTATATGCCTCCCTCCGGAGGCGAAGCAAGCCTCGGCGACGATGAATTAAATCGTGCACGAGAATCCCGTCGAACAAGGCGTTTTAGAGCGCAAGCTTATAGCCACGGCAAACAGCCTCAAGAAAAAGCAACAACAACTTAGAGCTGATCGGGATCGCTGGCCGACAGATGGACTGAAGTCCTCGCGGCGAAGAGCATGAGCTCGAGCGCCCTCAAAAGCTACCCTAAGCGCAAGCTGCTACCCGATTAGAGGAGGAGGCTTACGAACCCGCATCACCGAGGAGACAATACGGTGACCGACCACCCGTGGTCGCGAGAACCTCTAGGCCCTTCACTAGAACCGTACCACAGCATCGCTCAAAAGCACACGGCCAAAGGGGAGCGCTCCGGACTGCGAGATATATTGGAGGACAAGGCAAGACAATCAAGATCGATCTATGGATCGCGTGGGCGCCCACGGTACATGGCGACAACCGTCGCGCGGACCTGATAAGTCCGGCGGGCGAACAAAAGCAGACAAAGCTCTTTTGAGCTCCGTCGTGATATCGCCCGATCTGGGCGCCGCACACCCACTATGCTTCACAGACGAAGTAATGGATCATCAAATCCCCGAAGGGTTTAAACCCGTCAATATTGAATCCTATGATGGCACAACAGACCCAGCGGTTTGGATCGAAGACTATCTCCTTCACATCCACATGGCCCGCGGTGACGATCTTCACGCCATCAAATACCTCCCCCTCAAGCTTAAAGGACCAGCCCGGCATTGGCTCAACAGCTTGCCACCAGAGTCAATTGGGAGCTGGGAGGACACAAGCCGCATTCCTCGATAACTTCCGGGGCACTTATGTGCGACCACCGACGCTAATGACCTAAGCCACATAATTCAGCAGCCAGACGAATCGGCGGACAATTACGGACACGGTTCTTAACCAAGAAAAACCAAATCGTCGATTGTCCGGATCACGGAGGCCCTCGCGACCTTCAAGCATAACATCCGTGACGAGTGGCTTGCCCGGCACCTAGGATAGGAAACGCCGAAATCCATGGCAGCCCTCACATCACTCATGACCCGCTTCTGCGTGGGTGAGGACAGCTGGCTAGCACGCAGCAACAACCTCGGCAAAAATTCGGCGATCCGGACTTCAAGGACCAAAATGGCAGGCAGCGTCGTAACAAAACAAACGCCGCGTGCAGCGACAATATTGAAGATCGGCGGTAAATGCGGATTCGAGCTCTAAACCGGTCAGCGGAAAAAGCCATTCAAAAGAACTACTCCGGGTCCGTCCAATTTGGACCGAATACTCGACCGCTTGTGCGGATACGGCACCCCGAAAAGCCAGCTAACCACACCAACAGGGACTGTTGGGTATTTAAGAGGCAGGCAAGTTAATTGCGAAAATAATGACAAGGGCTGCATAGCGATTACGAGGGCGAGACCCAACCGCCCGAACAATAAAGGACGAAGGTTTCCCCCACAGTGCGGACGGTGAACATGATATCATAGCGCACATACCCAAAAGGGAGCGGAGCGTGCACTCGAGGATGTCTGCGATGGAGCGGTTGCCCAAGTTCAACCCGTGGTCCTCCTTCCCGATCACTTTTGACCGAAGGACCACCCACCAGCATCCGCCACGGCGGATTCGCCGACTGGTCTTAGACCCAATCGTTGATGGATTTCACCTAACAAGAGTCACGATGGGCGACGGCGTGCTGAACCTGCTTTACCGGGATACGGTCGCCAAAATGGGCATAGACCCTCAAGGATTTAACCTACCAAAACGACCTTTAAAGGCGTCATACCAGGTGTAGAATCCAATTGTATAGGCTCAATTACTGGAAGTGGTCTTGGATCCCGGATAACCACGAGCGAGGAGTTAATCTTGACATAGTCCCGTTCGCGATGGCTATCATGCCTTGCTCGGACGTGCAGCGTTTGCAAAGTTCAATGCGGTGCCGCTTTCGCATACCTCAATCTCAAGATGCGGGCCCTCGAGGAGTTATCACGGTCAGCGGAAACACTGAGCGTTCTCTCCGCGCGGAGGAACATATAAGCGGCTCTCATGGCGAAGTGCAATGCAGCCTCTTAAGACAATTCTCGAATCCGGCCATTAAGCGGCGGACACAGCTAAGCGCGCCGGGTAACCTACAACAAGACCACAGCGCGTTCCGAGCATGCGTAGCGATGCGGCTAACCCCAGCTCTGCGAAGCGTCAAAGCAGGTCCTCGCGTACACCATTACGCTCTGAAGATACCATGGGCATGGGGAGAGGGGCACGACCACGATAAACCCAGACTGCGGCTCAACCACACTAGGGGCTCTCAAGTGTATCGTCCCTTTTTTCCTTTTCTTTTTACCCTTTACTTTTTACCCACAGGACTCCGTTTGTCAGAGGCCCTGTCCGGCAGCAGACCTGCCGAACTCACAATGCAACAGCTAGGGAAGGATAAAGGCTACAACGAATATACAGGTGGTCTCCATTACGAGCATTTTATACACCAATCTGCAGCCTACCCACGGAGGGGACATGTTTAACAGTCTCATACCTTGCTTATCGCACTATTTGTATCGCTCTGCATTAAGTAGCAGCACTTATTGAATAAAACAATGCAGCACCTTTTGCTTATAATTGCATTTCTTTTCATACATATGTTCATTCACGACATGTTGCATCCGTACACTTTAGTGCGGCTAATATACACCAGGGCTTATGTTTCCCGCATTATGGTATGATAAGTCCGAACACTTTCACAAGTGCGGCACCCCGAACTTATAGCACTATATGCATCGGCTCCGAATCATGTCTTGGGTCAATAGTTGGGTTTGCCCGGCTCACATGTTTTGGTACCTTACGTTCCGTTATATCGGCTAAGGTAGCACTGGGAGAACCACTGCGATTCCGCCCAGTTGAGCTGGGTTAACGCCTCGATGGAAAAGCTAAAACTGACCGTCATGATGAGGCGAGCGATCGCTGTTCGAGAGGTTTTTGCGAGTCCTAAAGACTTATGCCCTTAGGCGAGGCGGATCTGTCCGCCAAAGGCGTGGATAGCGCCCCAAATTGACCTTCCGAAGACTAGGGGCTTCACGAAATTTAAAATTATAAATTCTATGGCTAAGTGAGAGTGTTCAAGCATTATAAGTCCGATTGCCTTGTTACGCTGTGTTGGCGCCGCCTAGATGGACCCAAAATGGGAACAAGAGCGCTCAAGTTTATCCCGAACACCCGACACTCGTGGCATGGGGGCTGAAGCCGACGACTTGCCATCTCTCGATTTGATAAACAACCGCACGAAGGTAATATTTTAAATAACAAGCGTTGCTTAGCGCATATGAACTAAGTTTTCAGCGCACAGGATAACAAAATGCGAGTCTACTCAAATATTACATCTTTGGAGCACTCACCCGCAATAGTGCGGGCTCCCTTGACACACTCTTATAATACATCTCGGGCGTGCGATGCTCCTTGCCCTCACGGTGGCGGGTCCGTCCACGAGCTTACAGGCATCCATCTTGCCATAGTGCACCTTTGCAGGCAGGGGCCCGGGCACCCTCAATACAAGCGGAATGCTTGATGACTTCTACCACGAGCACGCATCCATCGGCCGCCGCACCAGGCGAAGTAGCTCCCGGGCATGGCCTCCTTAGGCCACAGCCGAACAATGAGGCCCTTCATGGCCTGTTCGGCCGCCTTGTGGAGCTCGACCAGCTGCTTCACTGGTCGCTAAAAACACCGGATGTCCGGCCTCGACATCTTGAGACGGAAGACCTTCTCCGTCGAGCTCCCTCCTCGGTGCAGTAGAATGCGGCAGCATCGGACCGCTATGAGGAAGATCTGCGAATGCTCCTAGAGAGCTCCAATTGGGTAAGCAACAGGTAATTAACACTCGGATGCTTACTTTGCATGAGATATGCCTTACCGCTGCTATTTTCTTCACCGCCTCAATCTCTGGAGGGCCTTGTAGGCTTGGCCTTAGCGGCTTTGGCACTCTCAAGAGCCGTTGCAAGCTCGAGACTCTCGAGTCTTGAGTCACGCTCAAGCTCTCATGTTTTTCACGAGATCTTGGAGCTCTTGCTGTACCTCCGCCACCCGCGCCTCCTGCTTTTCTCGCTCGGTGCGCTCATGCAAGCATTATGCGTTCGGCGCGACCACCGCTTCCTTGAGTCGCCACCTCGTTAGTGGCCCCTACAATACCACGTTATCCTTGTCATTTTCTTGCAACCAAATCCTTTTACATGAAGGTACAATTTTCATAAGGTATTACTCACCTTCTTTTCCTCGAGCTGCTTCTTGGCATGGCGAGCTTCGTTCTCGGACCGCTCGAGGTTTTCCTTCAAAATGTCGACCTCCATGATCGGTCGGTGGAGGTCGGCAACCTGACCTGCAATCCCATATTGACATATTTTTATGACTCATGTGTTTATCTTTCTAAAGATCCTCGATCCGGCTTTTCTTTCCGAACACGAACCGAGCATCGAGGCTCTTGTCTATGCGGTACCATTTTACATATATTGAAATTCTTACCTCAAAGCCTGTTAGAAGGCTGCTGCGAGCCAGTCAGCCCGCTCTTGGCGAGCTGAACCTTCGAATCACCGCACTCATAACAGGTGCGGTGTTCCTCTTCGATGGGCGCCATTGGCGCCTCCGGCAAATATCCGGCACCTCGGTTGGGCGGAGGCAGCCGGCGTCACGGTCTTGCCCTTCTTACGAAGGGTCGCCCGCGGACTCGGAGCCACTTTGTGGCCTCCGGGGCTGAGTCCGGTGCAAAGTCCGGGAGGGTGTCTGTGACACCTTGGGGCCTCCTCCTCTGGTGGGTCCTTTCTTGGGATCTCACCTCGGCGTCGTCCGCGGCACGAGGGTGGAGGCAGTCGGAAGGAATCCATATCCGGCGCACCCAAGGACCCACTCGGCAAGCAGGAAGATCATCCTTGGGCGGACTGCAGGGTTGTATGCGGCATTAGAAAGACATTATGTGGCGAAAAGAAAAAACCTTGAAGTTATTCAGGAGTCCGGATACTTACGCCAGGGGCTTGGCCCTTGGAGGATAGTCCTCGTCGTCGTCACTGGCGTTGGCAGAGCAGTCCGGGAAGAGTTTTCCCTTCTTGGACCCTTGGCCTCCTTGTTGGGAGGCCTTCCTTTCTTCCCTCCCCGCCTGGAGAGAGGCTTTCTTCTTCTCCTCCTCGCCTTGGTGGGAGGAGTCGGCCTCAGATTCATCATCGATAGCACCTGAAAGCGGGAACTCTTCCGAGTCCCGTGGCGTTTCTTGGCCTTCTTCTCGGCACCACGTGGGGTGCGGACCAGCTAACCCGTTAGGCGGGCGTCCGCTAGGTCCTCTGGCAATGGGGCTGGACAGATGGTCCGTTCGGCATTCGTCAGCCATTCCTGTCAAAGGTAAAGGGAGTTTAGATCCCGCATAGAGTCAAAATATGGAAAACAAGTGGTGAAGTCACTTACCTCGTCAGCTGGACGCTGCGAGTGGAATCCGCGATCTTCGGTAGCGGATGCGGGAGCTTCGGCGCCCTTGAACAGCACCTTCCAGACATCTTCGTACGTAGTGTCGAAGAGCCTGCTTTCGAGTGCAGTGCGCGCCGGATCAAACTCCCACATATTGAAGCCCCGTCGCTGGCACGGGAGAATCCGGCGGATGAGCATGACCTGGACTACGTTGACAAGCTTGAGCTTCTTGTCCACCAGCTTCTGGATACAGGCTTGGAGTCCGATCAGCTCCTCCGAATTCCCCCAAATCCGGCCACTCTCTTTCCAGGAGGTGAGCTGTGTAGGGATGCCGGATCTGAACTCGGGGGCCGCTGCCCAATTAGGGTCACGCGACTTGGTGATGTAGAACCACCCCGATTGCCACCCCTTGATGGTTTCCACGAAAGTGCCCTCCAGCCACGTAACGTGGGACATCCTGCCCACCATGGCGCCTCCGCTTTCTGCTGGCTGCCCTTCACAACCTTGACTTGACCTTTGAAGGTCTTGAGCCTAAGCGAAGTGGGGCTGGATCAGAGAGGAAGGCCTCGCACCTGACGATAAGCGCCGAGATGTTGAGGATGAAATTGGGGCGAGATCATGGAAATCTAGGCCGTAGTAGAACATGAGCCCTCGGACAAAGGGATGAAGCGGGAAGCCCAGTCCAGCGGAGGAAATGGGGAAGAAATACTACCCTCTCATGGGGCTGGGGTTGGGAATGAGCTCTCCCTCGTCGGGAGCCGATCGCAATGTTGCTGGACAAATATCCGGCGTCGCGCAGCTTCTGGATCTGCCCCTCCGTGACGGAGGAGGCCATCCACTTGCCTCTTGCTCCAGACATAGTTGGAGAAGGTTGAGGTGAGAAGTGCGGACTTGGGCGCTGGAGCTCGAGTTCGCGGAGATGGATAAGCCAAGGAGGAAGAAGGGACAGGTAAAAAGGTTGGATCTTTATCCCCTTATATGGGCGGACAAAAACATGTGTCCCCACCGGCCTGGTAAAACTCGCTTATCTCCCAAGCGTCACAATCAATGGCGCGGTTGGGTTACCCACGTCTGTATTGATGGGAATCCCGGAATAAGGGGAACACGATCTCTGCTTCGACAAGACGTGCCAAGGAAACCGCTTCGCTAAATGCGCTGAGGTGGAACAATAAAAACAATTTGAGTAAAGGCTTGGTAGTGGTGCGACGTCACGCCACAGAATACGTCACGGGATTGATCTTGTATAACATTATTCTCTCTACGGAGGTATGTGGAATTTATTTTTGCAAAGCCGGACACTATCCTGGTGTTCACAATCTTCTATAAATTATTTGGAGGAAGAACCAGCCTTGCAATGCCGAAGACAACATGCGCGTCGGACTCGTCGTCATTGAAGCCTGGTTCAGGGACTCTTGAGGAGTTCGGACTAGGGGTGTCCGGATAGCGAACTATCATCATCGGCGGACTCCAAGACTATGAAGATACAAGATTGAAGACCTCGTCCGTGTCCGGATGGGACTTTCCTTGGCGTGGAAGGCAAGCTTGGCGATCGGATATGTAGATCTCCTACCTTTGTAACCGACTCGTGTAACCCTAACCCTATCCGGTGTCTATATAAACCGGAGGGTTTTAGTCCGTGGGGCGAACAACAATGATACCATAGGCTAGCTTCTAGGGTTTAGCCTCTTTGATCTCGTGGTAGATCCACTCTTGTAACACACATCATCAATATTAATCAAGCGGGGCGTGGGTTTTACCTCCATCAAGAGGGCCCGAACCTGGGTAAAACATCGTGTCCCTTGTCTCCTGTTACCATCCGCCTAGACGCACAGTTCAGGACCCCCTACTCGAGATCCGCCGGTTTTGACACCGACACCTGCCTCGCTTGGTGTCTGGTTCTGCCGCGAGCACGGCAGCCCCCTTGCGCTTCACGTCCTTGGCCTTGGGATTCTTCTCTTCTGGATCGGCATCCGGAAGCTCGAGGAGGGAGAGGCGCCCTTCCTCAGCCCTGGCCCATTTGGTCGCCAAGTTGAACAGCTCCAGGGATGTGCACAGGTCTTCATGCATTGCCAGCTCCTCCTTCATCTTGACGTCACGCACGCCATCGGAGAAGGCTGAGATGATGGCTTCCTCAGTCACCTTGGGGATTTTGAGGCGGGCGTTGTTGAAGCGCTGGATGTACTTCTACAGGGTCTCTCCTGGCTGCTGCTTGATGCGGCGCATGTCGCTCACGACCGGTGGCCGGTCGCGAGTGCCTTGGAAGTTGGCGATGAAGCGGGTGCGCATCTCGTCCCAGGAGGAGATCGTGCCGGGAGCCAGGTTCAGGAGCCAGGTTTGGGCTCCGTCCTTCAGCGCCATGGGGAACCAATTTGCCATGACCTTTTCATCCCCGTTGGCGGCTTCAATGCCCAGCTCGTAGAGCTGAAGGAACTCCGCAGGGTCGGCGGTGCCGTCGTAGCGAGGAGGCAGGGCTGGCTTGAACTTGCCGGGCCACGCGATGCTGCGTAGCTCGGCGTGAAGGCGCGGTAGCCTGCAGTGGCCACCGGGGCTCTCGGCTGATGCGGAGCTTGCTCTTGTGGGTTCCCGTGCATCACTACCAGGAGCAGCGGGGTCTTGTGTGTGGCGCTGGGCGTGGTCGCAGGCGCTCCGGTCTTGGGAGCACGCGAGCACCTTCTTGGGGACGAGGATCTCCTGGAAGCTCCTTTCTTGGTCTTGCGGCGCGCGGACGCTTGAGGGTCTCGGCCCGGGGCCACGCGCCTTGGAGCCAGGGCACCTTCTTGGGAAGGAGGTGGCGGGGGCACCTCCGGCTCCCTGCCTCCCGCGCGTGGTGCGGGGCGAGGCAGCGAGAGGGACGGCACGGGGGAGCCCCCTGCGGCGCGGACGAGCTCGGCGACGCGGTTGAGCCACTCCTCGTAGACGTCATCAACGGGGCGGTAGCGCAGGAGCTCGTTTTCCGCGATGAGCACGGCTCGAGCCTCCATGGGGCCTTGATGCTTGCGGGGCGAAAAAGAACCAGCTGGGGCGAGCGAAGGAGTAGCGGTGCGGCCTTCTCGCCTCACCGATGGATGCTGGGACGAGGCCTGCTGCTCGTTCCTCGCCGGGCCGGTGGCGGCATTGGCGGCAGGCGACGGGGAACGACGAGGGTGTCCGCCGACGAGAGCCGTCTGGGTGACTCGAGCGGCGCGAGCAGCCCGGCGCTCGGCACGAGCTCGGCGGGCGTCAGCCATGGACACGACGGAAGATCACACACGGCCAACGGAAGAGAGATTCTGGCGCACCCCTACCTAGCGTGCCAAATGTCAGATTTTGGGTTCCGGCAGACCCTTGAGGTTCGAACACTGGGGTGCGCGCGGAGATATTTCCCCTACCAGCTCATGCGTGAATGGTTAGCGAGGGATCTAAACTACGAACGATGAACAACACAAGAGACACAAGGTTTATACTGGTTCGGGCCACCGATGTGGTGTAATACCCTACTCCAGTGTGTGGTGTGGTGGATTGCCTCAGGGGCTGATGATGAACAGTACAAAGGAAGAACAGCCTCACGAGGGGTGTTCTTGGGCTAGTGCGATGAAATGCTTGGGTGAGTTTGATCGCCTCTCTCTCTCTCTCTCTGCTAGGGCTCTATCCGATGGGTCTCTTCCAGATTCCTCTACTCTGTGGTGGCTAGCTCTATTTATAGAGGGAGGCCCTGGGCCTCTTCCCAAATAATGGCGGGAAGGGCGCCATCAATTGGCCATTTGAAGGGAACATCTAGTACACTTATCTTGACTAAAGTTGGTCTTGGCTGCCAAAGGCTCAGCGGTGGCGCGTCACAGGCTCCATGATGACCTCCTTCCTGCCGCTCTGCTGGTCTTGGTCTTGTTGCACAGGCGGTAACCTTTGCTGATGCCTTGGCTGTCTTGGCCTCATTTGCTCAAAGGGAAATAAGGACACTGCTTGAGGCCGGCGCCCACCAACCGATCGTCATGGCTTGCGTCACAGGGTACCCTGCCTTGATCTCTCTGCCTCCTCGTGAGCCTGCCTGACGAGGCTGCTCTGAGGATGGTTCTGTCGTCCGCCCGCAATCTCAGCCCCTCGCGAGGGTCTTGAGCTTGAGCTGATTAAGCTGGGCTGTGCTGGGCCCCCACTTGAGCCACGCCGCAGGCCGCAGGCAGGCAAGTCTGGGGACCCCCGTTCCTAGAACGCCGACAGATGGTATGGACACCGATGCCGGAGACGAACAGGAACCACTGCCCACAGGGCACTGGACCGCCACCTCATCATATGACGTATATATAGTGGATACACCCAAGGAAAATAATAACGAGGATGTAGCGAAAGATAGCTCCCACGACAAGCAATCAAAACGGCGCCGTAGGCGCCGCTCTAAATCCCGCCTTGGCAAAAACAGCGACAACAACGCAACAAGAAGCCAAATTGACCCAGCGATAGAGCAGGGTACGCCAGCGGACGACGAACAAAGTGCGGAGCCGCTGTCCGAGCACGGCGACGCCGAGCATCAAGAGAACCAACCCGTCTCCAGTCAGGAGAACAGTCCGGACGACGACGAGCGCATCATCCTGGAAGGGTAGCTGGAGCAAGAAAGGCTTATGGCCACTGCAAGAAGTTTGAAGAAGCAGAAACAAAGGCTCAAGGCCGCACAAAACACACTCAATAGTAGATGGAATAAAGTGCTCGACACGGCAAAAAAGTACGGTGGCAGTCGCCCCACGAAGAGCTACCCAAAGCGGAAGCTGCTGCTGGAGTTCGACGACGAGGCCTTCGAACCCTCGCGGCCAAAAAACAAAACCGCCGATCGGTCGGATCGACGACCTCGTGGCCGCGATAGGGTGGCCAACGAGGCTGCACACAAGTCAGTACATGACCGACGCGAGGACCCGCATCAACGGGCCGGCGCAACCAGATCCATCTACGGATCAAGGAAACGCGCTCTAACAATCAGCCAACACCAAATACCACAACCGTCCGAACACCATGGCACAGCCAGATACAGGGGTGCCGCACACCCCCTATGTTTCTCCGACGAGGTATTAGACCATGAATTTCCAGAAGGGTTCAAACCGGTTAACATAGAGGCATACAAGCGGAACCACGGACCACAGGGTGCGGATCGAAACTTCATCCTCCATATTCACATGGCTCATGGAGACGATCTCCACGCCATCAAATACTTACCCCTCAAGCTCAAAGGACCAGCTCGATACTGGCTGAAAAGCCTCCCTGAAAATTCCATTGGAAGTTGGGAGGAGCTCGAGGACGCTTTCCGGACTAGCTTTCAAGGGACTTATGTCCGACCCACGGACGCTGATGATTTGAGTCATATAATTCAACAGCCCGGAGAGTCAGCCCGAAAGCTTTGGAATAGGTTTCTCACTAAGAAGAACCAAATTGTCGACTGTCCGGACGCTGAAGCCCTAACAACTTTCAAGCACAGCGTTCGAGACGAATAGCTTGCCAGACACCTTGGCCAAGAAAAGCCGAGAATAATGGCAGCCCTAACAAGCCTCATGACCCGCTTTTGCGCGGGAGAGGACAGCTGGTTAGCTTGCAGCAGCTCCAGCGACCCAAGCACATCCAAGGTCCGGGACGACAATGGAAAACCGCGATGCAGTAAAAACAAGCGCCAGAATAAAGAAGACAGCCTAGACAACACGGCGGTAAACGCCGGATTTAGAGGCTCTCGACCGGGTCAGCGGAAAAAGCCCTTTAAAGGCAACATAGATGAACCGACCGGCCTAAACAAAATTCTAGACGAACTATGTCAGATCCACGGCACCCTCGGCAAGCCTGCAAATCATACCCACAGAGATTGCTGGGTCTTCAAGCAGGCTGGCAAGCTAAACGCTGAACACAAGGGGGAGGACACTCCAAGCGAGGACGAGGATACGCCTCGCTAGCAATACACTGGGGGACAGAAAAATTCCCGCCAGAAGTCAAAACAGTAAATGTTATCCACGTGACAAAGAGGAGAGGCAAATACACACTCCGAAATACACGAGTCATAGAACCCGTCACCCATGAGTCCTACCACTGCTCGGCCTGCCCGGTCACTTTCGATCGCAGGGATCACCTAATAGGTATCCGACAGGAAGGATCAGCCACCTTGGTGTTGGACCCAATAGTAAACGGATACCACCTTACACGAGTCCTTATGGACGGCGGCAGTAGTCTAAATCTGATATACCAGGACACCGTCCGCAAAATGGGGATAAGCCCAACAAACATTAGCCACAGTAATACTACCTTCAAGGGAGTAATACCAGCCTGAGAGAGGTCGTTACGCGGGCTCTCTAGTACTAGAGGTTGTGTTAAACTTGCCGACAACCTCCTCGAGCGAAAGGTTAACCTTCGACATTGCTCCATTCCGAAGTGACTATCAAGCACTACTCGGACGAGAGGCTTTCGCCCGTTTTAATGCAATACTGCATTACGCTTTACTCCAACTTAAAATGCACGGTCCGCGCGGCACCATCACAATACATGGAAATGTTGAGCGTTTGTTCCGAGCAGAAGAACGCACGGCTGCTTTAACAACCGAACACTACACGGCCTCACCACCAGAGATGATGACCAGTCGTTAGGACCGCGGACACGGTTAGATGAGTCCGGCCAATCATTGGATAGATATTGGTTCGATGGTTACACCCGTATAGATGGTACCAGGGGCTTCGCCGTGATAATTCGGCTCAACTTTATCCATCTCGACTTTTTCATGGTTTATTTATAATAACCAAATTTTTGCACAACAACTTTTCACTAAGCACCTCTCTTTTACAGATGACGATCGTGCTACACCCGTCCAGGATATGGCACAACAGAGACACATGCGCAGACATGCAGCAGGGACCCGTGCAAAGGTTTCTCTTTAGATTAAGACCCTGCGTAAACCTTTTTTACTGTCTTTTGTTGTTCACATCCTCCGGATTCTCAATACAACCGAGAAGGATGCTGACGTCTTGGCATGTGGCCACGTCAGAATATTGCTCGTACCTGGACACTATGGGTTCATTATCAAAGGGCATCACCTAAGCCCAGTATATGTTTCAAAGACCAAACACCTTAGGGAGTGTTTGGCGTCGCGAGTTAGGCCTTATATGCATCAGCTCCGTATCATGTCTTTGGTCAAATGTTGGGTTTGCCCGGCTCCTGTGTTTTGCTACCTTACGTTCCGCTCTATCGGCTAAGGTGGCACCAGGAGAACTACTGCGATTGTGCCCTGGCTAGCCCGGACGAGCACCTTAGTAGAGAAAGCCGAAAACTGACTATCATGATAAAGCGAGAGATTGGTCAACCACTCGATGACTTATCGGAATCTTTGGGATTCCTCCGCATCAACAAAGGGCCATTTCCCGGCCAGGCTCGACCGCGCCCTGTATTCGGATGAGCGCGGAGCCACCAAGGGCTATATAGTAGCCCCACTTTCAAACTCCTATGGCTAAGTGAAAGTGTTAAAGCAATATAGTCTGATTGCCTAGTTCGCTGCGCTATCACCAAATGGACCAAGACGTTGGATCAAGTGTGAACACGCGTCTTCTGCGAACACCCCCGCATTATATGTGTGGGGGCTGAAGCCAACGACTGCAAACTTTCAGGTTATATACACATATACATAAACGGCCGCACAGGAGGCATCATAACATTTTTAGGCAAAAGTATAAAAATAGCCTTTATATAATTTAGTAAAACATTGTTTTTCAATGGGAATACATGTCATTGAAGATAATATTCTTGAGCACTGCGCTTCTATTGAGCAGCGCCTTCAAGGACCTCATCAAAGTAGTGCTCGGCAACTACTCGGCTAATTGCCGAACTAGGGGCTGCAATTGCGGTGGCTTCCATCTCCGCCCAGTGCGTTTTGACACGGGCAAGCGCCATCCGCGCACCCTCGATGCACACCAACCTCTTCATAGCGTCGATGCGCGGCACATCACTAAGGAACTGCTGCACCAAGCTGAAGTAACTGTTCGGCCTTGGACCTACCGGCCACAGGTGATCCACAACAGACCTCATGGCGAGTTCGGACAACCTATGGAGCTCGGCCCATTCGGCCGTCCGCTCATTCAGAGGAAGCGGACGCTCTGGACCATTAAATTACAACCAGAACAACTTCTCCACTTCACGATCCCTTTGATCCTTGAAGACCTCGGCGCATCAGCGGCTTTTCGCTGCCAAATCGAATAAGCGTCTGCGAACTCCACAGCCGGTCGAGGAGCATAATTAGGATCTAGGAACTTCATCCGCATCATAAAGGGCTTCCCAGCCGCGATATCCCCGGCGTAACGCAACTCCTCCTTCATCGCTCTAATTGTAGAGCGGGATTCCTTGGCTGCTACCATGGTCTTCTCCAGCTCCGTAGCCCTCACTCGGCTTTCCTTCTCAAGAAGCCGGTATCGGTTAGCGGCATCACTTAAGTCAACAGCCATCTTGGCCATCTTCTCCTTACTCTGGCAATGGGCAGCTTGTTCGGCCCTCAGCTCTTCAGCCGCCTTTAGAGCGGCCACATCACTATTCCTGGCTTGCTTTTTGGCTCGGGGAAGTTCCGCCCGAAGGGTCTCCACTGTCGCAACTCCATCTGCATTTCACAACATGTTCAAGATACTGGCATGACGCTCCTCTTACCATATGTTGATCACCGGAGAAATTACATACCCTGCGCCTCGTCAAGCCGCTTGTTGACAAGCACGATGTCAGCATCTGCCGCATCAAGTCGCCGCGTTAGCTCGGCAACCTCACAAGTCCGTCTAGCCACCGGACCTCCCGCCACCTGCATATGAAGACGGCTGGATTATTACTGCGACTATGATCCTCTGTTTACCGCCGTTTACGGCGGCAACGAGTCTCGGGGGCTACTATTCGCACAGGGCACATTTAAAACATGTGCGAGACTATAAAAATACCGTCACTGCGTACCTCAAAACCTTTCAGCAGACTCATAAAGGCTTCATGCAACCCGCTTTCGCAGATGAAACCCTCTCAACCACGCGCCCATTAGCGCGCGGTGCGCTTCGAGATAACCGCCTACTCTAGCAGATCCTTAAAATGCGTCCGACCGCATGACAAAGTGGAGCTGGACCCTTCGGTTGCTCTCTTCAAGAGCGGATCTCGAGGACTTGGTGGCCAAGGAATCACCCTCTGCCTTGCGGATCGGAAGAAGCCCTCCGAGACGACACCTCGGGGTAGCCCGCCTCATAAGGTGGGATGGCGTGGGGAGGCGTTTCGCTCTCCATCATCTCCGGAAGAAGATCCCCTGAAGACGAACTCTGCCGAGAAGGGCTACGATACGGACTACAAGACGGATGTTTCGGTTATTTTCCTCAGAAGTAAAGTAGGATGTTTTTTATTATTAAACCCTTTCTTTTACTTACAACTCGATGGAGGGCTGATCCCCTTGCGGGAACTGTATGGCCGGGATATCCCCTGGGCCAGGACCCTCTGGCGAAGATTTCTTCCCCCGTTTAGAGACTCTTGTCTCCGGGCCTTCAGAGGCGGTCCTTTAACTTCCTTGGGGAGAGGGAGCTTTGGCTTCTTCTCCCCGGTTGTCCGCCTTCGCGGAGGCGTCAGCCTCTTTCTTCCCACCTTTATCCTCCACTGAGGGCGCTTGGTAGGGCGCAAGCTCCAACATCCGGACTAGTACCGGATCCGGTGAGACCTCGGGGAGGGGGGCCGGACACCTGATCATCTTCGCCTTTGCTATCCAGTCCTGGTCAAAGAGCGACTTTTCAGAATGATGTCGTGATGAATAGAAATACAACATGTTCGGCCATAGGGCGACTTACTTGGGTATCTGGACGATTGCAGCTCAGACCCGCGTCCTCGGTGGAATCCGGACACATTGCTTGCGGTCCGAAGTACAATTTGTACATCTCCTCGGGCGTCATGCCGAGGAAGTGCTGAATAGCTCGTGGTACCTCCGGATTGAATTCCCACAGACGAAGAGGACGCCGTTTATAGGGCAGGGTTCGGCGAAGTAACATTACTTGCGTTACTGTGACCAGACCAATATCTCTTTCGAGGAGATCTCGGATGCGGCCCTGCAGTATGGGCACATCCTTCACTGGCCCCCAGTGTAGCCCCTTGTTGATCCATGACGTTAGTCGTGGAGGGTGACAGAGGGAGTCCTGGATTAAGGGGTATCTGGATAGCTGGACTATATCCTTTGGCCGGATTGTTGGACTATGAAGATACAAGATTGAAGACTTCGTCTCGTGTCCGGATGGGACTCTCTTGGTGTGGAAGGCAAGCTTGGCGATACGGATATGTAGATCTCCTTCTGTTGTAACCGACTCTGTGTAACCCTAGCCCCCTCCGGTGTCTATATAAACCGGAGGGTTTAGTCCGTAGAACAACAACAATCATACCATAGGCTAGCTTCTAGGGTTTAGCCTCTACGATCTCATGGTAGATCAACTCTTGTAATACTCATATTCATCAAGATCAATCAAGCAGGAAGTAGGTTATTACCTCCATAGAGAGGGCCCGAACCTAGGTAAACATCGTGTCCCTTGCCTCCTGTTACCATCCACCTTAGACGCACAGTTCGGGACCCCCTACCCGAGATCCGCCAGTTTTGACACCGACAGTGACCCGAGCGAAAGGCAGGTGGGGCCACCCATTTGGTACCCCTGGGAGCTGTGACATAAAACCATTCTTGTTGCCATAAGCTGGAAACCTCCTGGAAAGAACCCTCGGGCCATGGGGCATTGACGCTTTTGCTTATTACAGCACCTCCGCATTCTGCATAACTCCCCTCGATCGTCTTCGGCTCCACTTGGAAGGTCTTGAGCCACAGGCCGAAGTGAGGGGTGATCTGGAGAAAAGCTTCGCTGCCACGATAAAAGACGAGATATGGAGAATAGAATCTGGAGCTAAATCATGGAAGTCTAGCCCGTAATAGAACATGAGCCCCCTCACCAAGGGATCCAGAGCCAGGCCTAGCCCTCGAAGGAAGTGAGATATGAATACGACGCTCTCGCCGGGTTTGGGAGTAGGTATGACCTGCCCTTGAGCAGGCAGCCGGTGCGCAATCTCGTCGGTCAAGAACCTGACCTCTCTTAACTTCCTGACGTCCTCCCCCTTGACGGAGGAGGGCATCCACCAACCTTGAAGCTTGGATCTGGACATGGCTGAAGGTCCGAAGCGCCTGACTTGAGCTTTGGGTGTTGGAACTCGAGGCGGGGGAGGGATTCGATTGAGTTCGAGGAATAAAAAAGGATAGGCCTTGGTCTCTTTATAAAGAGGGTAAATACCAAGCGTCCTCCTCGTGACCGTTTGGGACTTGCCTATAATTGAGGAGTCATACCAACGGGCACAATTGCGTCACCCACGCCCGTATTGATGAGAATCCCGTGATAAGGGGACACGATCTCTGCTTTGACAAGACGTGCCAAGGAAACCGCCTCGCGATATGCGCCAAGGCTGGTTGAAAAACACGGTTCGATAATAACCGGGCCATGGCATGATGTCATGGTATCAAATACGTCAGCAGGTCAGATTTGTGAATATTATTCTCTCTACAGTGGAATGTGGATCTTGTTTTGCAGAGCCGGACACTATCCTTGTGTTCAAGATCGTCTAAGGAGTATTCGGAGGAGGAACCCGCCTTGCAATGCCGAAAACAATGTGCGCGCCGGACTCGTTGTCATTGAAGCTTGGTTCGGGGACTCTTGAGGAGTCTGGATTAGGGGTATCCGGACAGCGGACTATATCCTTTGGCGGACTGTTGGACTATGAAGATACAAGATTGAAGACTTCGTCTCATGTCCGGATGGGACTCTCTTGGCGTGGAAGGCAAGCTTGGCGATACAGATATGTAGATATCCTTCTGTTGTAACCGACTCTGTATAACCCTAGCCCCCTCCGGTGTCTATATAAACCGGAGGGTTTAGTCCGTAGAACAACAACAATCATACCATAGGCTAGCTTCTAGGGTTTAGCCTCTACGATCTCGTGGTAGATCAACTCTTGTAATAATCATATTCATCAAGATCAATCAAGCAGGAAGTAGGGTATTACCTCCATAGAGAGGGCCCGAACCTGGGTAAACATCGTGTCCCTTGCCTCCTGTTACCATCCACCTTAGACGCACAGTTCGGGACCCCCTACCCAAGATCCGCCGGTTTTGACACCGACACAACCCAACAAACACCTTTGGAGACACATGTAGAGCATCTTTATAATCACCCAGTTACGTTGTGACATTTGATAGCACACAAGGTGTTCCTCCGGTATTCAGGAGTTGCATAATCTCATAGTCAAAGGAATATGTATAAGTCATGAAGGAAGCAATAGCAATAAAACTTAACGATCATTATGCTAAGCTAACGGATGGGTCTTGTCCATCACATCGTTCTCCTAATGATGTGATCCCGTTCATCAAATGACAAGACATGTCAATGGTCAGGAAACTTAACCATCTTTGATTAACGAGTTAGTCTAGTAGAGACATACTAGGGACACTTTGTTTCGCCTATGTATTCACACATGTATCAAGTTTCCAGTTAATACAATTCTAGCATGAATAATAAACATTTATCATGATATAAGGAAATATAAATAACAACTTTATTATTGCCTCTAGGGCATATTTCCTTCAACATATATGTGTACCACATGAACGTGTGAAAATTTGCTTGAAAAGGTTGTGATTTGTAGGCTTTACAATTTTTTTGGCCCAATAACATAATATGCTGGCCCATTTAGAAATATGTATTTGGTCTTTCTTGTACGCCATGTATGAAAATATAATGTTATGAAATTTTGCATATACGTCGTATACATGTGTGTGTGTGTTCAAAAAAGAAATCAAATTTTTTTACTTTGTGCAAAATTGTATTTTGAAACCGTCCACCATGGTGGCCGGTCACCGTTGGCATTTTTGGGGACTTGTTGGTCTTAATAAGATTAGTAACAGGAGATACACCGAGGCTAACAATACGATTTTTGCTGCCATTGCTAGATGTTAAGCCTATGTCAGTTGGGAACAACATTTTTTCCTTTCTCTTGCGAAATCCCTACCTAGAATATGGAATCACACTCCTTTATTGCTTAATATTGTGCAGATGTTATTGCAACTAGCAAAATGTTTAGATTTGAGAAATGGTGGATGAATCAACAAATTTAACATATAAACTTGGAAATCCCTAAAACAGGCACTGTATTTGTCTGTGGATACGTGCCGGCCATCCAACCATGCCCTCATTCATTTCAAATGAATTTGAATAAAACAACAAATTTCAAGCAAACCAGATGATTTTTATTTAAACCATACCAAATTCATTACATTGTCGACATATTTCAACTAAACAAAAGCGCACGAGACTTTTTAAACCTAATCTAAAGGACCGCCGGCCGTGGACGTGGCCGTGTCCCACATCATGTGTTCCCCATGTCCGGCGAGCTCATCAGACGCGAGCTCCGAGAATTGGAGCAGCGGGAGGGGAAGAAAAGGAGTGTCGTTCATGGGACCCAAGCTGTGACGACGTCCCATGTGCTACTCTTCCTCACCCGAGTCCACAGTGTTGACAGCGTCAGAAGTGGACGGGCCGGCCTCACGGTCGTGGCGATGGGACGCGAACCGTGGTGGTGGCATGGGCGATGCGAAGCTGGCGTCGTCCGTGTCTCCTGCGCCACCGCTTCGTCCACCTCTACCCGTGGATCGTGATGGCCTGGCCACGTATATATAGCGGGCACTGGACAAGCGGTAGCTTGTGTGAATGCGGGTGCCAAGAGCGGGTTTGTTGGCAGCCGCACTTGTTTTATGCCGATAGGCGAGCGGACGGACAACCTGTTCAAATGCGGAGAGAGTCGTCCGGTCATGTCGCTTTGGCATTGAACAGGCGCGAAGACCAGGATGTGGCACAGGCGGCGCTCTCGGCCGACACGTCTCTTTAATGCTGGCTCCAGCGAGAGGTCGCGTCTACTCTGAGCCACCATGAATGCGACACTGGCGCTCTAGAGCGGATTTGACTAGCATGAATGCGCGTCAACGGTTTCGCACGGGAGAGGGTTTTGAGTGGGACCGAGGTATCGGGGCGCGTGTGTGGCAGCGATCCGGACGCTCGCAAAGCCCCTTAGTTTGCCTCTGAGGTGTGGAAAAATGGACGTCCGGACTGTCCGTGGACGGATGAGGTATCACGTCGGATGGCAAAATGCGTCCGGACCGCTCGGTCCGGATGGATGCGTGCGGGGGAATGTATCCGGTGCTTCCGCACTTGTGGTACTACAAGTGCACCTGATGCCATAGAATATTAAAAAAATCTAGCATGTTGATGCAACATCAATGTATGGCATCACAAAATGTCGTATAAAAAATTGAAATATTGTTTGAGATATAAAAATGACAAATTTGACATCAATGTGATAATGAGCCAAATCTAAAGTCCAAGTTATAAATATGTACTATTCAGTGTTGAATTTGTCATTTTTGTTTTCCAAGTTATGTTTTAGATTTTGACTTGAAAGTTTGTGTCAACCTACATTGATGTTGTGTGAGTGTGCTAATTTATTTTCAGAATTTTTTGAACATTTTAAAAGCACAAAGTGAGTCCGGTGCACTGGTAGCACCACAAGCTCCAGTGCACCAGATATTTCCCCATGCATGCGGTCTGAGGGTCTACTTTTCGTTCATATACCTTGTACATTTTTGTATACATATGAAGCATTATTTTTTCACATGTTCAAATTTTTTAAAATACACAATATGATTTTTTAAATATATGCTTTTGATATCTACATTTTTCTTATACGTCAAGAACCTTTTTATACACGCTTAACAATTTTTCAAGCATGATTAACATTTTTAAAATATCTATTTTGATGTCAACTTTGTGCTATAAACATTCTAATTTTTTCGTACACATCTGAAACATTTAATTTATAATTTTTAACATTTTTTCAAACAAATGTGTTTGAACATTTTGTTTGAATAGGTGTTAAACATTTTATTCTAATATGTCTTGATTTTTTCCAAATGCTATCAACAATTTTGAAATGTTGCACCAATATTCTCTAAACACGGCATGAACATTAACTATGCATATTTTAAATTTTTAAATACATGATTAACATTTTTTCATAATATATGCTCTGATGTCTACTTTTTTTCATACTCCTTATAAATTTTATCGTATACATATGAAACATTATTTTTATACACGTTCAACATTTTTAAGTGTGCAACTTTTGTGAGACTGCATAGAGAATTTCTATGCATCTTTGACATTTTTAAGTACATGATTGACATTTTTCTAAGTGTGCAGTTTTTATGTCCACATTTTACGTATGCATCAAGAACATTTATACACGTTTATCAATTTTGAAGTAGATGATTATAATTTCTAAATAGAATGTTTAACTTTTTTTTCAAATACCTGTTTTGATGTCTACTTTGTGCCATACACATTGTACATTTGTCATATACATCTGAAGCATTTATTATATATATATGTTTAGTTTTTAAATACATGATTAACATTTTCTAAACACATATGTTTGAACATTGTTGTTTGAATATGTGTTAAACATTTACTCAATTGCTATCAACATTTTTTAAGGTTGCATCAATATTTTTCAACACTGCACAAACATATTTTTTCGAACTTATGTATCTCTGGAATTATATGTGTTTCTTTTGAGAATATAACAAAAAAGGAAAAAACCAGAAATGAGTTTCTATTTAAAAGAAAAACCGGAAAATGAGTAAACGAGCGATACTAAAGAAGCCAACTTGCGAAAAACGAATCAAATGATCTGCGCTACTGGGCTGGTCCATTATCACGTCGCTCAGGCGAGTGGTCTGTCTCGCTAGAAGCGAGACATAGTCGCTCCCGTGCCGTTTCTCGAAAAAAAAAAATCTCACCCGTGCTATCTGAACACAATACAGACTCAACGGTGATATATACGCGCATACACTTACCCTATAAATGCACGCACACACATTCTATCCTCATGAGCACGTCTGAGAGACTAAGCCGGCATATCATTTTAAGATTTTACGAAATTATCGTAGGCGCCTTACAGCCGACGGAAACATCTCCTCCCACTGAATGCACATCGTCAGAAATAGTAAAATAAATTCAGAATAAATGCGAGCATCAGGACTTAAGCCCAGATACCAGTGTCCACCATCTCACCCATGCTGAAGTAATCTCTTCTATTTGTATTAGTGTGCTCGTGCAACACACGTCTCATAATTTATAATAAAAAATTAGTTTTAATCTTATTTCTTACTTAGCATTTTTTTACCGCGCCATTTAAATTTGTCTTATGGCTAACAATGTAGGTGCACCTAATACACGATACACACACACGTCTTCACATTAAATCCGCGATCACAGAAATGCATTTTAATTAGTTACAAAAATACCATAAAACAGCAACTAGGCAACATTATCTACCGTAACTTTTCTTTAAGTCCAACACGTCCGACGACTGTACGAAAAATCCCCACGCGCACACCCGGATCGGACATGCCGAAGTGTGCCAGGAGGAGACAGTCATAGCCGAGCTGTACCAAAAGGGGATGCACCTGATGTTTTTTCCCATTTCTATGGCGCGCTGATTTTTTTATTTCCTCTGTAACGTGAAGATAAATATTATAATTTTGTATCTTCTATAACGCGGGGTATTAGGCTACTCATAATAGGGAGTATCATATACTAGTTTCATGCACATGATACTAGTGTATGATACTACCTTCATAATGCATAATATTATAGATAATCATATTTATTGACATGCATAACATAAAGTAGAATAACATTTAAAATGATACTGTATCTACCTATGTTACTTTAACCCTCTCTCCGTTCTTTAATTATCTGTCACATCAGTATGTTTGCTATTTCCGAGTGCATGGTACCGGCTAAGATACCACCACTATTATCAGCCTTATATGGAAGGTATGTGCCTTGCATTTCCTCCCCTTTTTATGGTCCGCTTCTCCAATGCGTAAATGGGTGCTGATTTTTTTCTTTCCTCGGTAACATGCCTTTGTATGGTAGGAGATAAATAATGCTGTATTTTTTTTCCTTTTGTAATGTGGGGTGTTATTATGAGAGAAGTTGGATGGTGTGTGAGATTTGAATTGTGTTGAGTTGTGCTCAACATTGAAATGATTTCAGTCATTGGTTGGAGGCAAATAAACGCATGAGATTAATGTATCCCAACATGTTTGCTCTTTTATAAGTACTGGAGATAGAGGACCTGTTAATTTTAACTAGTTAATTGTTGCTACTGATTGTGTTGTCGTCTAAACATTCAAGAAGTCGTTCAACGCCTTTGCTTTTCTTCAGTTTTTGTTCATGGGTTCGGAGAATCAAATGTTGCCAAAGTGGGCAACTATCGCTCTATTTTTTTCTTTCAATTTGCCTCATCCACAAATTAAGAAAAACAAACCTGTCTAATTAATAATCGGAAAACTGGGCTAAAATCGTCAACCAGCACACACATGATACTCACACATGTCTCAACAAAGAGTGCCCCGTTAAGATACACTCAAGCGTCATCGTCATTACTTCTCCCCACCACGCGTCATCGCCCTCCTTAAACTTCAAGCGATCGACTCCAATATTGCCGAAGATGAACGTCGATCCAACCCTTACCGTATAGACCGTGCGAAAACACAAGAAGGCCCATGCCATACCCAACCATCCACACCCAGAGTAGCGCATCTTCCTTTGTCACCTTGTTGAACTCACTTATCCCAAAAGGAGTATTGTCCACTTTCAGCTCAGGAAACCCAGGAAACCCGCCTGCTAGAAGTGTCAGCTTCATTTCAGGATGGTACGCTTTTCCTAAAGCCAAGGCGCGCATTGCTCCCTTTCGACAAGCTGATTTCTTAAGCCCCTTTATCCACTCTGGAATAGTGGACAACTCCCTTAACATACCAAAAAGCCTCTTGGGCAGCTCTATATTGCCGTTCGCAACCTTGATAGCATTAAAACCTCCAACATACATCTGTCCAGTGAATGTATATAAAGCTTGCAGCTTGATTTTGGGAACTTCAAGGTTGAGAGAGCACTTTTTGCCTGTTAAAAAGGACAAAGAAGTTACAAATATAAGCTGGATGTCAGCCAATTTACAATAAACAAGTTGTAATTACAAGCAGATGAAGTACCAACTTACCAAAGGGGGCAGCACAAACCCGATCCAGGAAGTCCTTTATGCTTTCCTAATAGTATATGTGGATGCCATATAGTTGACTGGAAATAATGTAGAATTTCTGAAAAGCATAAAGGGTTGTCTGACATGAGTTTTTCGAAGGAAGACCTGGGTAAAGCTGCTTACATATTGGGCATCAAGATCTGTAGAGATAGATCAAGACGCCTGCTAAGACTTTCACATGGAGCATACCTAGACAAGACTTTGAAGGAGTTCAAAACGGATCAGTCAAAGGAGTTCTTGCCTGAGTTGTAAGGTGTGAAGTTGAGTAAGACTCAAGGCCCGACAACGGTAGAAGAAAGAGAAAGGATGAAAGTCACCCCCTATACCTCAGCCATAGGCTCTATAATATATGCCATGCTATGTACCATACTTGATGTGTGCCTTGCCATGAGTCTGGCAAGGAGGTACAAGAGTGATCTAGGAGTGGGTCACCGGACATCGGTCAAGATTATCCTTAGGTATGTGATGGCCCACAAGTATATGGGATCAATCGTAGTTCTTTTGATAAGTAAGAGTGTCAAACCCAATGAGGAGCAGAAGGAAATGACAAGCGGTTTTCAGCAAGGTAATTTCTGCAGGCACTAAAATTGTCGGTAACATGTAGTTTGATAGCAAGATAATTTGTAACAAGTAATAAGTAGCAATAGTAACAATAGGTGTAGGAAGGTAGCCCGTTCCTTTTTATAGCAAAGGATAGGCCGGAACGGTCTCTTATAGTAAGCAAAGCATTCTGGAGGGCACATGAGAATTTCATCTAGTCACTTTCATCATGTTGGTTTGATTCGCGTTCGCTACTTTGATAATTTGATATGTGGGTGGACTAGTGCTTGGGTGCTGTTCTTACTTGAACAAGCCTCCCACTTATGATTGACCCCTCTCGCAAGCATCCGCAACTACAGAAGAAGAATTAAGATGAAATCTAACCATAGCATTAAACATACGGATTCAAATCATCCCCTCATGGGATAGCACATAAACTAGGGTTTAAGCTTCTGTCACTCTAGCAACCCATCATCTAATAACTACTCCACAATGCATTCCCTTAGGCGCAAAGATGGTGAAGTGTCATGTAGTCGGCGTTCACATAACACCACTAAGGGAATCACAACATACATATCATGAAAATATCGAACAAATATCAAGTTCACATGGTTACTTATGACAAGACTTCTCCCATGTCCTCAAGAACAAAAGTAGCTACTCACAGAACATATTCATGCTCAAGATCAGAGGGGTATTGAATAGCATAATAGATCTTAACATATAATCTTCTACCAAATAAACTAGCTAGCATCAACTACAAGATGTAATCAACACTACTAGTCACCCATCCGTACCAATTTGAGGTTTTGATACAAAGATTGAATACAAGAGATGAACTAGGGTTTTGAGATGAGATGGTGTTGTTGAAGATGTTGATGAAGATTTGCCCTCTCACGATGAGAGGGTTGTTGGTGATGACGATAGCTTCGATTTCCCCCTCCCGGAGGGAAGTATCCCCGCCGGAATTGCTCCGTCGGAGAGCAAAAGTGCTCCTGCCCAAGTTCCACCTCGAGACGGTGGCATCCATCTCGAAAGTCCTCCCTTTATTTTTTCTATGGAAAATGACCTTATATACCAGTAGATGGGCACCGTAGGTTGGCCAGGGGCCCACTACCCACCAGGGCACGCCAAGGGGAGCAGGCGCGCCCTCGTGCCTAGTGGGCACCTGGGTGGCCCCCTCTGGTATTTCTTTTCTCCAATATTTTTTATATATTCCAAAATAAATCTCCGTAAAATGTCAGCTCATTTGAAGATGTGTGCTACTTCTTGAGCTTGCATTGGTTTTTCCCTTGAAGAGGAAAGGGTGATGCAGCACAGTAGAGATAAGTATTTCCCTCAGTTAAGAACCAAGGTATCACTCCACTAGGAGAAACACGCAAGTCCCCAATAGATGCACCTGCATAAACAATCAAACACTTGCACCCAACGCGATAAAGGGGTTGTCAATCCCTTCACGGTCACTTGCAAAGGTGAGATCCGATAGAGATAAATAAAACTAAACAAAAGATAAAATATTTTTGGCTTTTTTGGTTTATAGATCTGAAAATAAAAGATTGCAAAATAGTAGATCGGAAAATAATATGATGGAAAATAGGCCGGGGGCCATAAGTTTCACTAGAGGCTTCTCTCATGAAGGCAAATAATACGGTGGGTGAACAAATTACTGTCGAGCAATTGATAGAAAATCGCAAAGTTATGACGATATCCAAGGCAATGATTATGCAATATAGGCATCACGTCCGTGTCAAGTAGACCGAATCCTGCCTGCATCTACTACTATTACTCCACACATCGACTGCTATCCAGCATGCATCTAGAGTATTAAGTTCATAAAGAACGGAGTAATGCCTTAAGTAAGATGACATGATGTAGAGGAATAAACTCAAGCAATATGATGAAAACCCCATCTTTTTATCCTCGATGGCAACTATTCAATACGTGTCTCGCTACCCCTACTTTGTCACTGGGTGAAATCACGCAAGATTGAACCCAAAGCTAACCACCTCTCCCATTGCAAGGAAAACCAAACCGATAATTCGAAGAGAAATACAAAGATATCAAATCATGCATATAAGAATTCAAAGATTCAAATAATATTCATAGATAAGCTAATCATAAATCCGCAATTCATCGGATCTCGACAAACACACCGCAAAAGAAAATTACATCGGATAGATCTCCAAGAACATCGGGGATAACATGGTATTGAGAATCAAAGAGAGAGAAGAAGCCATCTAGCTACTAGCTATGGACCTGTAGGTCTCTGGTAAACTAATCACGCTTCATAGGAAGGGCAATAGAGTTGATGCATGTAACATCCCAAAATTCTAAATTTTGGAATGTTAATAATTTAAATAGGAGCAATTAAAAACTTGTTTGTGTTGCAGGATATTCAGACGAAGAGTAAGGTACCGTTAGGGTCGCACGTCTGCAATCAGCATGCCAGTGGGCTATGATGGGACTCATCGTTATTTTGTGCTACATTTCTGCTATTTGATTGAATAAAGCTAGACAAGTGCTATGCAGATTGTTTTATTTTATATTCACTGGATCATACGTTCTAATAAATGATGCACTTGCTATTCTGGTATTCATCTATACTGTGTGTGCTAGCGAGTTCGATCCAGGGACTAGCACGGTAAGCACAGAGACTCAAATCCTTCGAGGTTCGGTCGTTATAATGTAGATGCCCTCTGTGATCGAATCCTCCTCCGGCAGGATACCGGGAAAGGCCCCAAGATGGGATCTCACTGTTGGAAATATGCCCTAGAGGCAATAATAAATTAGTTATTATTATATTTCTTTGTTCATGATAATCGTTTATTACCCATGCTATAATTGTATTGATAGGAAACTCAGATACATGTGTGGGTACATAAACAACACCATGTCCCTAGTAAGCCTGTAGTTGACTAGCTCGTTGATCAACAGATGGTTACGGTTTCCTGACCATGGACATTGGATGTCGTTGATAACGGGATCACATCATTTGGAGAATGATGTGATGGACAAGACCCAATCCTAAGCCTAGCACAAAGATCGTAGTTCGTATGCTAAAGCTTTTCTAATGTCAAGTATCATTTCCTTAGACCATGAGATTGTGCAACTCCCGGATGCCGTAGGAATGCTTTGGGTGTACCAGACGTCACAACGTAACTGGGTGGCTATAAAGGTGCACTACAGGTATCTCCGAAAGTGTCTGTTGGGTTGGCACGAATCGAGACTGGGATTTGTCACTCCGTGGGACGGAGAGGTATCTTTGGGCCCACTTAGTAGGACATCATCATAATGTGCACAATGTGACCAAGGGGTTGATCACGGGATGATGTGTTACGGAACGAGTAAAGAGACTTGCCCTTTAACGAGATTGAATAAGGTATCGGCATACCGACGATCGAATCTCGGGCAAGTACAATACCACTAGACAAAGGGAATTGTATACGGGATTGATTGAGTCCTTGACATCATGGTTCATCCTATGAGATCATCGTGGAACATGTGGGAGCCAACATGGGTATCCAGATCCCGCTGTTGGTTATTGACCGGAGAACGTCTCGATCATGTCTGCATGGTTCCCGAACCCATAGGGTCTACACACTTAAGGTTCGATGATGCTAGGGTTATAAAGGAAGTTTGTATGTGGTTACCGAATGTTGTTCGGAGTCCCGGATGAGATCCCGGACGTCACGGGGAGTTCCGGAATGGTCCGGAGGTAAAGATTTATATATGGGAAGTCCTGTTTTGGTCACCGAAAAAGTTTTGGGTTTTATCGGTAACGTACCGGGACCACCGGGAGGGTCCCGGGGGTCCACCAAGTGGGGCCACCGGCCCCGGAGGGCTGCATGGGCCAAGTGTGGTATGGGACCAGCCCCAGGTGGGCTGGTGCACCCCCCAAAAGGGCCCAAGGCGCCTAGGGTTTGGGGGAGGGGGTGCACCCACCTAACTTGGGGGGCAAGTTTCCCCTCTCCCCCCCTTGGCCGCCCCCCTAGATGGGATCTAGGGCTGGCCGCCGCCCCTAGGGGTGGAACCCTAGGTGGGGGCGCAGCCCCCCCTCTCCCCCTATATATACTTGAGGACTTTTGGGGCTGCCAACAGATGAGTTTCACCTCTCCCTGGCGCAGCCCTACCTCTCTCCTTCCTCCTCTCCCGCGGTGCTTGGCGAAGCCCTGCAGGATTGCCACGCTCCTCCATCACCACCACGCCGTTGTGCTGCTGCTGGATGGAGTCTTCCTCAACCTCTCCCTCTCTCCTTGCTGGATCAAGGCATGGGAGACGTCACCGGGCTGTACGTGTGTTGAACTCGGAGGTGCCGTCCGTTCGGCACTAGGATCTCCGGTGATTTGGATCACGACGAGTACGACTCCTTCAACCCGGTTCTCTTGAACGCTTCCGCTTAGCGATCTACAAGGGTATGTAGACGCACTCTCCTTCTCTCTTGTTGCTAGAATCTCCATAGATTGATCTTGGTGATGCATATAAAATTTTGTATTTCTGCTACGTTCCCCAACACTCACAGGAACAGAAGGTTGCGGCGGTGGAAAAGTGTTTTCGTGGATGCTTCTGAGGGTTTTGGAATATATGTGAATATATAGGAGGAAGATCTAGGTCAGGGAGTCATCGAGGGGCCCACAAGGTAGGGGGCACCCCCTAGGGCGTGCCCTCCACCCTTGCCGCCGCCTCGTGGCTCTTCTAACTTGCACTTCAAATCCCCTGGGTGTCTACTGTTCCAATAAAAATCATCATGAAGTTTTATTCTGTTTGGACTCCGTGTAGTATTCCTTTTCTGCGAAGCTAAAAAAAAGGAAAAACATAAACTGGCACTAGGCTCTAGGTTAATAAGTTAGTCCCAAAAATAATATAAAATAGCATATTAATGCATATAAAACATCCAAAACAGATAATATAATAGCATGGAACAATCAAAAATAGATACGTTGGAGACGTATCAATCATCCCCAAGCTTAATTCCTGCTCGTCCTCGAGTAGGTAAATGATAAAAACAGAATTTTTGATGTGAATGCTACCTAACATACTTATTCATGTAATTTTATTTATTGTGGCATGAATGTTCAGATCCATAAGATACAAAACAAAAGTTTAATATTGATATAAAAACAATAATACTTCAAGCATACTAATAAAGCAATCATGTCTTCTCAAAATAACATGGCCAAAGAAAGCTATCCCTACAAAATCATATAGTCTGGCTATACTCCATCTTCATCACACAAAGTATTCAGGTCATGCACAACCCCGATGACAAGCCAAGCAATTGTTTCATACTTTTGATGTTCTCAAACTTTTTCAACTTTCACCCAATACATGAGCGTGAGCCATGGACATAGCACTATAGGTGGAATAGAGTATAGTGGTTGTGGAGAAGACAAAAAGAAGGGATGGTCTCACATCAACTAGGCTTATCAACGGGCTATGGAGATGCCCGTCAATAGATATCAATGTGAGATGGTAGGGATTGCCATGCAACAGATGCACTAGAGCTATAAGTTTATGAAAGCTCAAAAGAAACTAAGTAGGTGTGCATCCAACTTGCTTGCTCACAAAGACCTAGGGCAATTTGAGGAAGCCCATTGTTGGAATATACAAGCCAAGTTCTATAATGAAAAAAATTCCCACTAGTATATGAAAGTGATAACATAGGAGACTCTCCATGAAGATCATGGTGCTACTTTGAAGCACAAGTGTGGAAAAAGGATAGTAACATTGCCCCTTCTCTGTTTTTTCTCTCTCTCTTTTGTAGTGGCTTCTTTGGCCTCTTTTATTTTTCCTCACATGGGGCAATGCTCTAATAATGAAGATCATCACACTTTTATTTACTTACAATCAAGAATTACAACTCAATACTTAGAAAAAAATATGACTCTATATGAGTGCCTCCGGGGGTGTACCGGGATGTGCAATGACTCAAGAGTGACATGTATAAAAAATATGAATGGTGGCTTTGCCACAAATAAGATGTCGACTACATGATCATGCAAAGCAATCTGACAAAGATGGAGCATGTCATAATAAAACGGAACGGTGGAAGTTGCATGGCAATATATCTCGGAATGGCTACGAAAATGCCATAATAGGTACTTATGGTCGCTGTTTTGAGGAATGTAAGAGGTGGTTTTAAGGCACCGACGAAAGTTGCGCGGTACAATAGAGGCTAGCAATGGTGGAAGATTGAGAGTGCGTATAATCCATGGACTCAACATTTGTCATAAAGAACTCACATACTTATTGCAAAAATCTATTAGTCATCGAAGCAAAATACTACGCACATGCTCCTAGGGGGATAGATTGGTAGGAAAAGACCATCGCTCGTCCCCGACCGCCACTCATAAGGAAGACAATCAATAAATAAATCATGCTCCAACTTCGTTACATAACGGTTCACCATACGTGCATGCTACGGGAATCACAAACTTTAACACAAGTATTTCTACAATCCACAATTACTCACTAGCATGACTCTAATATCACCATCTTTATATCTCAAAACAATCATAAGGAATCAAACTTTTCATAGTATTCCATGCACTTTATATGAAAGTTTTTATTATATCCCTCTTGGATGCCCATCATATTAGGACTACATTCATAACCAAAGAAAATTACCATGCTGTTTAGAGAAAATCTCAAAATAATATAAGTGAACCATGAGAGTTTAACAATTTCTATAAAATAAAACCACCGCCGTGCTCTAAAAAGATATAAGTGAATCACTAGAGCAAAATTGCCTAGCTCAAAAGATATAAGCGAAGCACATGTAGTATTCTGATAAATCACGATTCATGCGTGTCCCTCAAAAAGGTGTGTACAACAAAGATGATTGTGGCAAACTAAAAAGTAAAGACTCATATCATACACTCCAAGCAAAACACATATGATGTGGTGAATAAAAATATAGCCTCAAGTAAATTTACCGATAGACGAAGACGAAAGAGGGGATGCCATCCGGGGCATCCCCAAGCTTAGGCTCCTGGTTGTCCTTGAATATTACCTTGGGGTGCCTTGGGCATCCCCAAGCTTAGGCTCTTGCCACTCCTTATTCCATAGTCCATCAAATCTTTACCCAAAAATTGAAAACTTCACAACACAAAACTCAACAGAAAATCTCATGAGATCAGTTAGTATAAGAAAATAAAATCATCACCTTTGGTACTGTTGTGAACTCATTCTTTATTTATATTGGTGTAATATCTACTGTATTCCAACTTCCCCATGGTTCATACCCTCCGATACTACCCATAGATTCATCAAAATAAGCAAACAACACATAGAAAATAGAATCTGTCAAAAATAGAACAGTCTATGTAACTCCAAAAATTCTGAAAAACTAGGACAACAGAGGAAATTTGTATATCAATCTTGTGTGAAAAAATCAGAATTTTATCACGCTTCTGTGATTTTCAAAAATTCTAGGGCTGGGCGCAAAAGTTTCTGTTTTTTAGCAAGATCAAATCAACTATCACCGTAAGCCATCCCAAGGTCTTACTTGGCACAAACACTAATTAAAACACAAAAACACATCTAACCAGAGGCTAGATGAATTATTTATTGGAAAACAGAACCAAAAAAGAAAGAACAAAAATAAAATTGGGTTGCCTCCCAACAAGCTCTATTGTTTAACGCCCTTAGCTAGGCATGAAAACATAGAAGTAGGTATTGTCATCTTTGGTATGCAATCCATAAGTAGCTATCATAATAGATTCATATGGCAACTTAATTTTATTTCTAGGAAAGTGTTCCATGCCCTTCCTTAATGGAAATTGAAATCTAATGTTTCCTTCTTTCATATCAATAATTGCACCAATCTTTCTAAGGAAAGACCTACCAAGAATAATAGGACATGTAGGATTGCAATCTTTATCAAGAACAATGAAATCTACGGGCACATAGTTCCTATTTGCAACAATAAGAACATCATTAATCCTTCCCATAGGTTTCTTAATAGTGGAATCCGCAAGATGCAAATTTAAAGAACAATCATCAAATTCACGGAAACCTAAAACATCACATAAAGTTTTTGGAATCGCGAAAACGCTAGCACCCAAATAACACAAAGCATGACACTCATAATCTTTAATATTAATATTAATAGTAGGTTCCCACTCATCATAAAGTTATTTAGGGATAGAAACTTCCAATTCAAGCTTTTCTTCAAAAGATTTCATCATAGCATCAACAATATGTTTAGTAAAAGCTTTATTTTGATTATAAGCATGAGGAGAATTCAACATGGATTGCAACAAGGAAATACATTCTATCAAAGAACAATTATCATAATTAAATTCCTTGAAATCCAAAAGAGTGGGTTCATCGCTACTTAAAGTTTTGACCTCTCCAATCCCACTTTTATCAACTTTTGTATCAAGATCTATAAACTCCAAATCATTGGGACGCCTTTTAACTAAAGTTGACTCATCTCCAGTCCCATCTTTATCAATATTTATATTGGAAAACAAAGATTCAATAGGAGTCACATCAATCACTTTAAGATCTTCATCATTATTTGCACAAAAACTAGAAGAACACGCTTTCACAAACCAATCTCGCTTAGCACACATCTTAGCGGTTCTTTCTTTTCACTCATCAATGGAAATTCTCATAGATTTTAGAGATTCATTAATATCATGCTTGGGTTGAATAAACCTAATTTTCAAAGAATCAATCTCAAGAGAAATTCTATCAACGTTCCTAGCCAAATCACCAATCTTAAGCAATTTTTTTTCAACCAAAGCATTGAAATTCTTTTGCGAACTCATAAATTATTTAATATTATTATCATGATCAGAGGGTATATTATTATAATTTCCATAATAATTGTTGTAGTAATTACCATAATTATTAGAGGAATTACTAGGAAACGGCCTAGGATTAAAATTACCTCTATACGCGCTATTACCAAAATTGTTCCTACCAACAAAATTCACATCCATGGATTCATTGTTATTCTAAATCAAAGTGGACAAAGGCATATCATTAGGATCAGTAGAAGCACTCTTGATAGCAAACAATTTCATAAGCTCATCCATCTTTCCACTCAAAACATTAATCTCTTCAATCGCATGCACTTTTTTACTAGTAGAAGATCTTTCAGTATGCCATTGAGAATAATTAACCATAATATCATCGAGGAGGTTAGTAGCTTCTCCTATAGTAATTTCCATAAAAGTACCTCCGGCGGCCGAATCTAAAAGATTTCTAGAAGCAAATTTAATCCAGCATAAAAAAATTATATGATCATCCACAAATTTAAACCATGAATAGGGCATTTTCGTATCATCAATTTCATCCTCTCCCAAGATTGTGCAACATGTTCATGATCAAGTTGCTTAAAAATTCATAATATAATTCCTAAGGGAGATGATCTTAGCGGGAGGAAAATACTTGGAAATAAAAGCATCTTTACACTTATTCCATGAATCAATACTATTTTTAGGTAAAGATGAAAACTAAGTTTTAGCACGATCTCGTAGTGAGGACGGAAATAGCTTCAATTTAACAATATCATTATACACATCTTTATTCTTTTGCATATCACACAACTCAACAAAATTATTTAGATGGATGCAGCATCTTCACTAGGAAGGCCGGAAAATTGAGCTTTCATAACAAGATTCAGCAAAGCGGCATTAATTTCATAAGATTCCGCACTAGTGGCGGGGGAAATTGGAGTACTAATAAAATCATTATTAATAGTATTGGAAAAGTCACAAATTTGGTATTTTCTTGAGCCATCGTGACAAGGCAAGCAATCTTACACACAAGCAAACGAAAAGAGGAACGGAAGAAGGGCGAAAGAAAAGGAAAATCTTTTCAAAAATTGTTTTAGAAGTGGGGGAGAGGAAAATGAGAGGTAAATGGCAAATAATGTAATGCAATAGATGAGAGTTTATGGTGGGTACTTGGTAGGCTTGACGTAGATCTCCCCGGCAACGGCGCCAGAAATTCTTCAAGCTACTTCTTGAGCTTGCGTTGTTTTTTTCCTTGAAGAGGAAAGGGTGATGCAGCACAATAGATATAATTATTTCCCCTAGTTAAGAACCAAGGTATCAATCCATTAGGAGAAACGCGCAAGTACCCAATAGATGCACATGCAAAAACAATCAAACACTTGCACCCAATGCGATAAAGGGGTTGTCAATCCCTTCACGGTCACTTGCAAAGGTGAGATCTGGTAGAGATAGATAAAACTAAGCAAAAGATAAAATATATTTTTGGGGTTTTTTGGTTTGCAGATCTTAAAATAAAAGATTGCAAAATAGTAGATCGGAAACTAATATGATGGAAAATAGACCCGGGGGCCATAGGTTTCACTAGATGATTCTCTCATGAAAGCAAATAATACAGTGGGTGAAGAAATTACTATCGAGCAATTGATAGAAAAGCGCAAAGTTATGATGATAGCCAAGGCAATGATTATGAAATATAGGCATCACGTCCGTGTCAAGTAGACCGACTCCTGCCTGCTCTTGATAAACCCACAAGTATAGGGGATCAGTTGTAGCCTCTTTTGATAAGTAAGAGTGTCGAACCCAACGAGGAGCTAAAGGAAAAACAAATATTCCCTCAAGTCCTATCGACCACCGAGACAACTCTACGCACGCTTTACGTTCGGTTTCCCTAGAACAAGTATGAAACTAGAAGTACTTTGTAGGTGTGATAGGATAGGTTTGCAAGATAATAAAGAGCATGTAAATAAAAGATAGGGGATGTTTAGATAAAGAAATAACTAAGTTAGTTTTAGTAGAGAGCTTTTTGTCACAAGAAAGTTATTTGTCCCTAGGCAATCGATAACTAGACCGGAAATCATTATTGCAATTTTATATGATGGAGAGACATAATCTAACATACTTTCTCTTCTTGGATCATATGCACTTATGATTGGAACTCTAGCAAACATCCGTAACTACTAAAGATCATTAAGGTAAAACACAACCATAGCATTAAAGTATCAAGTCCTCTTTATTCACATACGCCATTGTCGGTGTACTAGAGTAGGGGTACCCTAGTATCCCGAACTCGTGCACGGGCAGTCACAGCACCCCGTGGCAGGGCTGGCCTAGTGACCGCCAAGGTTCTCCACGGCTCCTTTGGAGCCATTCAAGAACAAAGTACTCAAGACCCCGGCAAGAGGAGCTTGCCGGGAAGGCCACTCAAGGCACGAAGGAAACAAGACCCCGGCAAGAGGAGCTTGCCTGGAAGGCTCGGTGAGCGACAAGCTCCCGAGTGCGACAAGGTTCAGCCATGCAAGGCGCTTGCCATGTAAGCAACTCTCTTCATCTCCGCTCCAGCTCATCCACCAACGTGGCGCCATGGGGCCATTCCAGGCGTGCGTGTCAAGAGGCTGTGCGGCCAGCGGGGAGCAGCGATAAGCGGCGCTGACAAGCTTACCATCGTGGCAAACGGTGGTGCACTTGACGGTCCTCACCTTTGTTTAGGCGGCAGGGACGGGCATTTATTAATCTTGTCCCTTGCCGTCAGAGTTAGGTATAGTTCACTGTACACTGTACAAAGCGGTGTACCAACCACTATTTTTCCTATTTTACCCTTGTCTACTTGCCACCTGTCGGTGACCCCTTGTGCCTATAAAAGGAGGCCCATGTGCAACGTAGAAAGGGTTCGGCTCCGTTCGGTTCATTCGACTCACACAAGACTACACACACTCAGGCTAGGTTTTGTAGCTCTCATTGCTCCCTAGCAAGAACACAATATAATCAACCAAGCAGCAGTAGGAGTATTATCTCTCCGGAGAGCTCCGAAGCTGGGTAAATCTGCTCGTGTGCATTGCTTCGATCCGCTCTTTGTGCAATCTCCGCCCCCCCCTCCGAACCACAAGGGACTCGGTCCGCCAGGTCCCATAGGTGTTCGTGGGTCACGATCAGCTTCCCCGACATCTTTGGCGCGCCAGGTAGGGGGCGTCGAGGCTGTGTGAACCTGATCCAGCGGTCACACGAGCAACTTCTTCATCACCTTCATCAACATGCCACCGAAGAAGAAGGCTTCGGCGGCAGCAGAGCCGTCCGCGTCAAACCCACCACCACCGGAGCTGACGAGTGGTGGGGAAGACGCTGGCGGAGGAACGGGCGTCGTCGAGAGAGCCCACGACGCCGCCAGGTCCAAGGACAAGGCGGCGCAAGCTTCAGCATCCGAAAACGTACCGCGTCCATCTCAGGAGGCGCGGGACCGACAGCGTCATGGTGCTCGCAGCGCCATGCGCTCGTGGGATCAAGGCCAAGCTGGAGGATCCCGAGGCCCTCGAGACCCGCATGCACGCCAAAGATGTTGGTATGAAGCGAGTATTTATCGCTTGGACGGGATGATGCTCCTCCTAACTTGGTTAGAAGTCCGAGCACATCCCGTTCCTCGCGCCGTACGCCTTTGCCACCCACCACTCCAGCGGAAGCCTTGGCAAGAGCTCAACTCCTTCTAGACTACCCTCCAATGGCCGACAAGGTCGACGAATGGAGAGCCACCATCCAGAGTCTCATCGGCTTTGCCAATGGCGACGTTCCGCGGCAACCAACTGCGTCCTTGCCGCGACGAGACGACAAGGCACGAGCCGGTGGCGACGAGACCTGCGGGGGTGCAACCACCATGCACTCCCCTTCCCGAAGGCCAAGATCACCAGCTCCTCGGATCCACCTCGACAGCGACTCCACCGCGTCGTCGGATCCACGAGCTCGCCGTGATCAGCGCCAAGTTCTTAAGGAACGGCAACAAGAAGACGCTCGAACTCGCATCGAGCGCCAAAGAGAAGCGCGGCGTCAATCCGACCAGCGCGCCGGGCCCGCTGTTGACATGCATGCGCCAGGGGAACCAGGCGACTTGCCGTACGCGGTAGGTTGCCCTGCGTTCACCCGTGAGCTGCGGCAAGTCCAAAGGGCCTGACAAGAAAAACTTCAAGCCGATGTGCGAGAAGTATGATGGCAGGACACACCCATCGGAGTTCTCAAAGATCTACACCATCGCGGTGCATGCTGCAGGGGACGAGACGACAAGATCCTCGCAAACTACTTCCCGCTGGTACTCAAGCCAAACGTCAGATCTTGGCTCATGCACTTGCCGGACAGCTCCATATCTTCTTGGGCAGATCTGTGCCATCAGTTTGTCGGCGCCTTCACAGGCGGCCATAAACCTCATGGCCAAGAGAGTGACCTTCACCTGCTCGCCTGTAAGGAGGAGAGTCCCTGCGCAAGTTTATCGAGATTCAGCCGTGTGCTACAACATCCCGCACGCCCACCTGCCGCAGATGATCAGCGCGTTTCATCGTAACGCGCGGAACCGCAGGATGAGGGAGGAGATGGCGATGTGCAAAGTCAAGGACGTCAGTGAACTGTATGCCTTGGCCGACAAGTGTGCACGGGCTGAAGAAGGAAGAAGACTCCCAGGAGAGAACGTTGGAGCAGGATCTGACAGTGAGGAGACCGCCCCGGCAAAGAAGAGCCGGCGGCGAAACAACAGAAGGAAGAAAAACAAAGATGTACTAGTTGTCGAGCAGTCCGGCAACGGAGGTGGCGCCAACAAGGCAAAGGTTGGTGGCTCCGGCAAGGAGGTTGCCGCTGACACCGACCGCCAAGCTGTGGCGGCCGCCGACAAGCAGGACAGCTCCAACAAACAGTACTGTAAGATTCACCGCACCAAGGGCCACGACCTCCAGAGCTGCAAGAGAGTCGAGCAGCTTGTTGAGCTACAGAAGGCTGAGTACGAGCGGCGAGACAAGGAGAAGGCCCAAGAAGGTGCTGGTGCATCTAGCAAGAAGAGACCCGGCCGGGGAGGACGCCGCGGCAAGGCCAAGCAGCGGCAAGGAGACAGACCTCCCCGCGGCCGCGACAAGGATGAAGACGAAGATGACGATGAGGATATGGAAGACGATGAAGCTGATGAGCAAGAGTTTCAGAAGGCAACAGAGGTTCTCTGCGTGGACGGTGGTGCTTCTCTGCATACCTCGCACCGCCAACTCAAACAGTGGATGCGAGAGGTTAATGCAGCAGAACCATCCGTAGAGTCACGCAGGCCTTTGAAGTGGTCCAGCACGCCTATCATCTTCGACATCGAGGACCACCCTGATCGCGTAACAGCGGTCGGGTGTTTGCCGATGTTGGTCTCACCAACTATCCGCAACCTCAAGGTCACCAAGATGTTAGTTGACGGCGGGGCCGGCCTAAATCTGATCTCCTCCGCAGTGCTCCAGAAGCTTCAGATCCCTGACGGCGAGCTCGAAGAGACTGGAACTTTCCAAGGAATCAACCCAGGAAGGAGCAAGCCCAAGGGGAAGATCACATTGCCGGTAACATTTGGCAGTGAACTGAATTTCAGGACTGAGAGGGTCACATTCGACGTTGCTGATTTCCCATTGCCCTACAATGGCATACTTGGCCGTCCAGCACTTGCCAAGTTCATGGCAGCCTCTCATTATGCATATAACTTGGTCAAGATGCCTGGCCCAATAAGCATCATTTCTGTCCATGGCGACAAGAAGGATGCGCTTATCTGCGCCGACAAGATTTACCGAGATGCAGCAGCTGCAACAGAAAGCAATTCACTTGTCACCAAGCTCCGGGGAAGAAGAAGACCAAGTCCGCAAGAGCTCGATGCCCACTCCGGCAAGCGCACCTCTTCGAGTGCTGCGCTACCGCCGAGGACGCACCATCGAGCTCCACCGCAAGTGCAAGAAGATGATGGCTGCCCGCCAAGACCAAGAAGGTGTCCGCCAAGGAGGACGGCAGACGGTGGTACCTTCACCATCGATGCCACGCTTGACCCTAAATAGGAAAGCGAGCTCGTTGCTTTCTGCGGCGAATGTCGATGTGTTTGCATGGCAACCGTCGACATCCCCGTGTTCCTGTGAAAGTAATTGAGCACCACCTAGCTGTCTGTCCTCATGCGCAGCCCGTCAAGCAAAAAGTTAGGAAACAGGCAGTGGAGCGCCAAGAGTTCATAGCAGAAGAGATCAAGAAACTGGAAGCAGCAGGCCTTGTCAGAGGAGTGCTCCATCCCACGTGGTTGGCCAATCCGGTAGTTGTACGCAAGGCAAATGGGAAATGGAGACTTTGTATTGACTTCACGGATGTTAATAAAGCTTGTCCCAAAGACCCATTTCCCTTGCCGCGTATAGATCAGATTGTTGACTCCACAGCTGGATGTGATTTGCTTTCATTTCTTGATGCATATTCAGGATATCATCGATATTCATGGCGAAGAAGATGAAGAGAAACCGCATTCATTACACCATGTGGCACATACTGTTTCATCTGAATGCCTTTTGGTTTGAAGAATGCTGGTTCAACGCTTGCAAGAGTGGTCCACGATGCTTTTGAGCCCCAAATGCATGTAAATGTAGAAGCCTACATGGATGACATAGTGGTCAAGAGCAAGGACAAAGCAACTCTGGTTCAAGATTTGGAGGAGACCTTTGCAAATCTGCGCAAGATCAACCTCAAGCTCAATCCCGAGAAGTGCGTGTTTGGAGTTCCTTCCGGCAAGCTTCTCGGGTTCTTCGTGTCTCAGAGGGGGATTGAAGCCAACCCCGACAAGATCAAGGCCGTTGAGCAAATTGAAGCACCAAAGCGCGTCAAGGATGTTCGAAGGCTTGCCGGTTGCATGGCTGCTCTCAGCAGGTTTATCTCTAGGTCTGCTGAGCGCGCCCTCCCATTTTTCAAGATTTTGAAAAAGGCAGGTCCAATGAAATGGACTCCCGAAGCGGAGGCTGCGCTGCAGGACTTGAAGAGGTACCTGTCCTCCACTCCAATACTTGTCGCACCTAAACCACAAGAGAAGTTGCTGCTGTATATAGCGGCAACCAATCAAGTGGTTAGTGCTGCGTTAGTAGCGGAAAGGGAGGCAGTTGACGAGCCGGCAACCGAGGCAGATGCATCCAGCGACAAGCAGGGGGCTTCTCCGTCAAGCTCTGGTCCCGACAAGAACGGATCTGTGCAGGTTTGCGAGAAGATACAGAAAAGGATGGTGCAGCGCCCAGTCTATTTTGTCAGCTCCCTTCTGCAGGGGGCTAGATCAAGATACTCTGGTGTGCAGAAGTTGCTTTTCGGCCTCCTCATGGCCTCGAGAAATCTGCGCCATTACTTCCAAGCACACGAGATAACAGTTGTCACTCGCTTTCCGCTGAAGAGGATATTGTAGAATCCAGAAGCAACAGGCAGGATTGTCGAGTGGGCACTGGAACTGTCAAGCTTTGGCCTCAAGTTTGAAAGCACTTCAACTATCCAGAGCAGAGCGTTGGCAAAATTTATAGCAGAGTGGACGCCAACACAAGATGAAGAAATTCCAGAGACGAGCATCCCCGTCAAGGAAGCAAGAAAAGAGTGGCTGATGTACTTTGATGGTGCCTTCTCGCTGCAAGGCGCCGGTGCCGGCTTGCTGCTTATTGCACCCACCGGAGAGCACCTCAAGTACATAGTCCAAATGCACTTTCCCAAGGAGCAAGCAACAAATAATACTGCAGAGTATGAAGGTTTGCTTGCCGGTCTCAGGATTGCAGTGGACCTTGGGATCAGGAAGCTCATTGTCAGGGGTGACTCGCAGCTTGTCGTCCGCCAAGTAAACAAAGATTATCAGAGTCCATTGATGGAAGCCTATGTTGATGAAGTGAGAAAGCTAGAAGAGCACTTTGAAGGCCTACAAATGGAACATGTTCCAAGAGCTCAGAATGATATTGCTGATGGCCTGTCAAAGTGCGCTGCACTCAAGTTACATGTGGAACCAGGGATTTTTGTGCTCAAGCTGACTCAACCAACTGTAACACTATCAACTGGACAGAACAAGAAGAGGAAGTTGGTTTCTGGTGACTACTTTCCGGCAGAGCTCCCTGAAGCCACCGCCAAGAAGGTCCCCAAAATCAACACAGATATCGCTGAGGAGCAGTCTGCTCCGACAAGCCCTAGGGTTTGTTTTGTTGAAGCAGACGCTCCCGACAAGTTTTGCTCCGGCAAGCTTGCCGGGGATCATCAAGCTCCGGCCGAGCCGCAGGTTCTTGCCGTAGAAGCTGATGTTCCCGCAGCGGCAGATGTGCCTTTAGTCCTTGTTGTCGAGCCGCAAGCTCCAACATGGGCACACCAGATCGTCCATTTCCTTCAGACAGGAGAACTTCCCGAAGTGCAAGAAGAAGCGGAAAGAGTAGCCCGGCAGTCAAGTATGTACCAGTTTGTTGACAACATCCCATGCATGAAGAAGACTCAACGGTGTGAAATTGAAGTGTATTTGCGGGAAGATGGATGAAGCTGTTGGCGAGATATACGGAGGCATATGTGGTCACCACATTGGCGCAAAAGAGCACTTGCCGCAAAGCTTTCGGCAAGGTTTCTTCGCCGAAGCCCTCCAGATGCAACTGCACAAGTAACCAAGTGTGAAGCGTGCAGTTCCATTCCAAACAGATACACCAGCTAGCTCAAGCTCTCCGACGATCCCTTTATCCCGGCCATTTTCGTCCAGGGCTCGACATCCTCGGCCCCTTCCCGAAGCTGTCGGGGCTTTGAGTACTTGTACGCTGTAATCGACAAGTTCACAAAGTGGCCGAAGTGGAAGCAAAGTGAGGAAGGTGACATCGCAGCCGCAGTCAAGTTCTTCAGTCAATTGTTTGCCGTTTTGGGATACCTAACAGGATCATCACCGACAACAACACACAATTCACGAGTCGCACCTTCATGCAGTACGTCCAAGATCTTGGCGCCAAGGTCTGCATTGCTTTTGTTGCTCATCCAAGGAGCAACGGTCAAGCAGAGAGGGCAAACGCTGAAGTGCTGCGAGGACTCAAGACCAGAACTTTTGACAGGCTGCACAAGTGCGGAAGAAACTGGATTGAGGAGCTGCCGGTGGTTCTTTGGTCGATCAGGACGACACCAAATCGAGCCACTGGCCAGACACCTTTTGCTCTAGTCTATGGAGCAGAGGCAGTTCTCCCCACGGAACTCGTATACGGGTCACCTCGAGTGCTCGCTTATGATGAGCTTGAGCAAGAGCAGCTGCGGCAAGATGACGACCGCTCCTTGAGGAGGATCGCCTTCAGCTGCTGTCTGAGCTGCTCGTTACCAGCAAGCTTTGCGCCGCTACCATAGCCGCAAAGTTAACGCCAGAAGCTTCGAGGAAGGCGACCTTGTTCTTCGGCGTGTTCAATCCGCCAAGAATTCCAACAAGTTGACGCCGAAGTGGGAAAGCCCTTATCGGGTAACGAGTCACAAGGCCCGGCGTAGTCCGCCTTGAGACCGAAGATGGCGTTCCGGTGAGCAACTCCTGGAATATAGAGCATCTTCGTAAGTTTTACCCATAGGGCGCGGTTGCCGGAACCTGTTCCGGCAACCACCCTTTTGTACAAGTCTTGCCGCTGTTGCATGTAATCCTTTGTACAAAGCCGGGCGCAGACCCCGTGCATCAGTAAAGCTCATGTGTTGCGCACAACTTGTCAAATGCATGCTTTCATAATCCTTTATGCATGTATTATCTAACATTTTGTGCAGCATCCACACCCGGTAAGCAATAACGAGCCACTAGGCTCCATAACTTTATTTTCTCTTCTTTCTTCTCAAAAAAAAGGAAGGTTCCTTCGCCCACAAGTTAACCGGGGGGGGGGAGGAGAAGATAATGGTGTGGGCCACCAAGTGCCGCTCGAGGAAGTATCGCTTGCCGGAAGCAAACGATGTAAAAGCTAAGTTGCCAAAGTTTGAGCAATCTGTTTTAAATTTTAAGTTATCTTCCTCGAACGATAGTACTTTGTATGGAAAACCTGTGCGCGAAGGAACCAACTCGCGGCTGGTTTGCGCCCTTACTTTGTTTCGAGTCCGCTCAACAACTTAAGTGAGCTGCAACCAGTTGCGACAAGGTTGCTTGTCGGAGGCGGCCTCGCCAAGAAGGCTGCCGACGTCCACACTCAGCCTTCATGCAAAGGTGCCCGCACCGACAAGTTACCTAAAAGCGTAGGGCACAAACATACAAAGGAAGAAATCGAGTAAAGGAAATAACATTGCGATCGTTTGCCTAAGATAGAGTATATTACAAAATAACTTGTCGCAGATCTAATAAATTGTTCTAAACATGATCAGCAGCGACAAGGGAAAGATAAACTTGGCGGCCTAGTCTACGCGGTCGCCATCGAGCCTCTTGACTCCGCTCACCCTGTCCACGATGGGTGCGACAAGGGCCTTGAGTGCTTCGACGTCAGCAGTCGGCGGCAGGGACTTGAGGACGTTGGCGAAGTTGACGCCTGGATTGCGGAAGGCCACCTTCATCAGCACCTTCTGGAGAGCCCCGACGCAGATTTGACGTGACTCGTCGGCCAGCTGCTTTGGGATCTCTTCCTGGAGCCGCTGGAGACCCGTCACCACGCCCTTGAAGAACAGGCTGAGTTTGGCGCTGGGTTGAAGGTGCTCGTCGGTGGAGTACCCAAGATCCACCATCCCCAGCTCCATCAGCTCATTGTGGATGGCGGCGGTAGTGTCCACAAGACCTTCTGTCCAGTGCATCATGCTCTCTCTGAGGGTATCCAGGCGTCATGATTCGCCAACAGCTCCTCGTTGGCCTTGATCTTCTCCAACAAACCTACTTCCCGCTCCTTGGCGCCGTCCAGCGCCTCCGTCAAGGTAGCCAGCTTCAGTTCAAGATCCTCCTTGAGTCCTTGGCGGCGCCGAGCTCTTTGATCTTCTCAATAAACGACCTCTGCAACTCACCAAGAGTGTAGGCGTCCTTCTCGCTTCGCGCTTTAGCCCGTGACCTCCTCGCCGCTCTTCCGTGGGTGGCCTCCACCTGCGCCACCCTCGCCTCCAATTCCTTCTTGGCGGCCTCGGCAGCCGCGCGGCATCCTTTGCCTCCGTGAGTGCTCCGCCAATTGATTGCTCAGCTGCAAGATCTTCCTCATAGCCGCCGAGGTTGATCTTCCGCTGCGCCACCACCTTCCTCTGCAGAGAGATTCTCGCCGGCAAGCCTTTGCTGCTCCTCGACCTCGGCCTTCTCCAGGATGAAGGCCGTGCGCTCCTCAGCAAGCTGCTCCCGCGCTTCTGCTATGTCCCGCAGAGTTTCCTTGTTGGCGCGCCAGAGCTCTTCTGCGCGCTTCTCCATGTCAGCTCCCGCCCTCGCGACAAGCGCCTCCCTGGACTCCAGCTTAGCTTGTCGGGCGCGGTGGAGCGACAGCAGCTTCTTCAGCAGCTGCTCCTCCTCAGACTCGCCACTGCCGCTGCTTGGCGCGTCGACCAGCGACTGCCCAGCAGAGGCGAGCAGCTCCTCATCGAAGGTCTCTCCCTCGACCGGCGCCCTGGAGCTAGACGCCCATGGAAGCTTGATGAAGACACTGTCGCCGGCCTTCAGATAGGCGCCGGGCTGGGGCTCTTCGGAGCCTGGTGCTGCATCGGTGGCGGAGGGATCGGCGGTCGGTGTAGCGCCTGGCGCTCCTGCAGCCTCAGGGCCGTTAGTACGATCACCAGACCCCTCCCCAGCCTCTGCGCCAGCAGCCTTGGCGGCCTCCTCGCTGGCGGACCCATCGGCACCGGCCTCCTCCTCCATGTTGGCGGCGTCGTCATTTTTGCCGCGAGCGTCCTCCTCGCCGGCAACCTCAGTCTCCATCGGCTCTCCGGCAGATGGATCTGATGATCAGAGAAAGAAAAGAACAAGTCAAGCAAATGTTCGAAAAGAAGAACAGAAGAAAAAAGACCCAAGGGAAATTTTCAAGTAAGAAGATTACCTGCAATGGGATCTGTAGCCGCGGTCTCCACCACTGGAGGGTCGTCGGCGCTGCCCCTTGTCGGAGAAGCTCCCCTTGTCGGAGAGGCCTCCCTTGCCGGAGAGCGCTCCCTTGGCGGAGAGTTCTCCCTTGGCGGCGTAGTTGAAGCAGACAGAACTTCGGGAGTGACCTCCGGGGCCTCCTGATGAGGCTGCTCTGCTCCTACACAAATCAACAAGTCAGATATCAGCAAAGAAGGAGCACCCAAGCACACCTAACCATAAGAAATAAATCAAATACTTACGCTGGGGGCTGTGCTGGGGGCTGCTCTGATGAAGGGTTGCCGGGTCCGGCAACGGGGTCTCAGACACGCCTCCTGTCGCCACAGGGGAATCATCTTCGACGACAACCACCGGAGTCTTGGCCCTCTTCGACGCCCTCTGAGCCAGCGTCCTGAAAAAGGAAAGAGCTCAGAATGAAGCAAGTCAGATACAAGATAAAGCAGTCAATTGAAGAATTACAAGTAGCAGCGACAAGATTTTACTCTTCTTCTTCTTCCTCCTCAGAGCTGAGAGCGGAGAAGTCAAATTCCGCTCCGGTGCGACGAGCTGGAGGAGTAGGATCCCTCGGACGCTTGGCGGGTGCAGGGCCGTGGCTCCAGAAGGCCCCGCTCCCGTTGCTGTGGCGGCATGAGGTGCTCCCGCGGCAACAGTGCTTGCCGCAGTGGAGCGCGTCGGGCGGCGAGGCGGCTGTTGGCCCGTCTGTCGCCCGCCACTTCTCCGGTCTTGCGGAGGCGCTTCTTAAGGGGGCGCTGGCTCCTCCCGCTGCAAGCTACTTGAAGGCGGAGGGAGCGCCCGCAGGCTCGTTTGGCTCAGCGTCGGGCTCGGCCTGCTCCTCCTCGCCGACAAACTCCTCTCGATCGGCAAGGCTTGCCGCCTCGGCTGCCTCTGCCTCCTCCACGGTGAACCCAAACACGCCGGCGGCAGCAGCTTCTGCCGCCTCCTCCAACCTTGTGGCGATGCGCGCCATCTCTTGCTCGGTGGTGTCGCGGGTGAGCCACTTTTTCTCGTCGGCGCGGATCGGCACTTCTTCCAAGTTGTCGAAGAACTGCTGCACGATGTCGTCGGCGGGCTCCTGCCAAGTTGGAACGATTCCATGGGAATCGCTGGCGGCATCATCGCTGGATGCGGTCAAGCGGCGAGTTGTTGCACAAAGGCACGACTCCCCTCGGCAACATGAACCACTCGGGGTGATCTGCATCAGGCTTGAACAGCTCCCGCAGCATGGCATCCAGCTCCAAGACAGTAAAGTTCCAGTTGAGGCCCGGACGCAGTCTCATGATGTCCGCCGCGTTTTGGAACTCCCAAGCAGGCCTCCTCCTCTCCTGCAAGGGCGCAATGCGGCGGCGAAGGAAATCCGCGCCAACAGCTCCTACGGTAAGCCCGGCATGCCTGAGGCGCAAGATCCGAGTCACGGCAATCTTCAACTTGGCATCCTCCGGCGCCAAGTTGCTCCAATCATTGCCGCGCACTATGGGAGTTTGGCGCAGGGCAGTAAAAGGCTGTGGGTCCTCCTCTATAATCCAACACCAATCGGCTCTCCACTCCTCCCACTTGCTGCGCAGCTCTCCGTCAAGATATGCTTCCTTCTTGCCGATCCTGGAGGATCCATGCAATCCCTCCGCAAGCGGCTCTCCTCTCTCTACGTGGGGCATGAAGTAGTGGCGGAAAAGGGCTACATTCGGGTGGACTCCGACAAAGTTCTCGCAAAGGTGTGCGAAAACTGCCATGGTGAGGACGGCGTTGGGGGTGAAATCAAGGAGGCGGAGGCCATATGTGTTCATGACGTCGCAAAAGAATTCGGAAAAGGTGGGCAGAGCCCGCAGTGGAAGAAAAGCGCGAAGAAAGGGTACCCAACGGAAACCTTCTCGGATGTGGCGGCGGAGATCACCCTCGTGCGCGGATGCGCCCGCGTCTCCGTCGACCAGAAGAGGTAATACAGCTCTCGCAGCTCCTTCGCGTCGAGCAGCGGGTCGAAGAGGGCCCGCTCCTTCCGCAGCGCCGCGAGCCGCTGCGCCTCGGCCGACTTCACCCCTTTGCCCTTGTCGGCTTTCGGAGCCATGGCAGAGGTGGTGGAGGAATCCGACGGCGTTGGTGGCGCCGGTGGCAATGGGGGGGGGGGGAGCGTCGCTCTCTTTGGACTTGAGAAGAAGGGGGGGAGCGGCTGTGGTTTTGATGTGACAACAATGGCAAGTGGGCGCCCTGCCCTGTTTCCCTGCTTATAAGGAGGGAGAGGGGCGGGCCCGCTTTTCCCATTAAAGAAAGCCCCACGATCTCTCCCACGACGCCACGTCCGGGCGTGCTGCTCGTGGGGGCGTGGTGGTCCGAGGCGAATAACTGCGTGATCTAGGCCGCGCGTGCTGCAGACTGCTTTTGGGCCTGGCCCAACAGAGCTCGGCGCCGTGTGGCCCAGCCGAGGCTCTGCCGGTGTACTAGAGTAGGGGTACCCTAGTATCCCGAACTTCGTGCGGGCAACAGCAGACACCGAGGCAGGGCTGGCCTAGTGACCACCAAGGTTCTCCACGGATCCTTTGGAGCCATTCAAGAACAAAGTACTCAAGACCCCGGCAAGAGGAGCTTGCCGGGAAGGCCACTCAAGGCACGAAGGAAACAAGACCCCGGCAAGAGGAGCTTGCCGGGAAGGCTCGGTGAGCGACAAGCTCCCGAGTGCGACAAGGGTTCAGCCACGGCAAGGCGCTTGCCGCGGCAAGCAACTCTCTTCATCTCCGCTCCAGCTCATCCACCAACGTGGCGCCATGGGGCCATTCCAGGCGTGCGTGTCAAGAGGCTGTGCTTGGCCAGCGGGAGCAGCGATAAGCGGCGACAAGCTTACCATCGTGGCAAACGGTGGTGCACTTGACGGTCCTCACAGATCGCTTAAGCGATGTGGACGGGCATTTATTAATCTTGTCCCTTGTCGTCAGAGTTAGGTATAGTTCACTGTACACTGTACAAAGCGGTGTACCAACCACTATTTTTCCTATTTTACCCTTGTCTACTTGCCACCTGTCGGTCCCTTGTGCCTATAAAAGGCGGCCCATGTGCAACGAGAAAGGGTTCGCCCGCTCGGTTCATTCGACTCACTCAAGACTACACACACTCAAAGCTAGGTTTTGTAGCTCTCATTGCTCCCTAGCAAGAACACAATATAATCAACCAAGCAGCAGAGGAGTATTATCTCTCGGAGAGCTCGAAGCTGGGTAAATCTGCTCGTGTGCATTGCTTCGATCCGCTCTTTGTGCAATCTCCGCCCCCCCTCCGAACCACAAGGGACTCGGTCCGCCAGGTCCCATAGGTGTTCGTGGGTCACGATCAGCTTCCCCGACAGCCATAACCCACTTATCTGTGTTTATATTTCTATCACTCACGCAACACAGACAATAAGCAAACCATGAACATATTGCAAACCCTATAGTGGGGATATCCCGCACGCTTGCGCGACACGGAGGGCACCAGAGGACAACACCAATAATAAAATATGCAACTCATACCAAAATCACGATCATCAATCAACCAATAGGACAAAACGGATCTACTCAAACATCATAGGATAGCCATACATCATTGGGGAATAATATATAGCGTTGAGCACCATATTTAAGTAGAGATTACAGCGGGGAGAAGGGGTGTTACACCGCTGCATAGAGGGGGGAGAGTTGGTGATGACGACGTTGAAGTTGTTGGTGTAGATCGCCGTCACGATGATGGCCCCGGCGGTGTTCCGGCGCCACCGGGTGAGAGGGGGAGAGAGCCCCCTCCTTCTTCTTCTTCCCTGACCTTACCCCTAGATGGGAGAAGAATTTCCCCTCTGGTCCATGGCCTCCATAGTGGCGGAGGGGCGGGAGCCCCTCCGAGATTGGATCTCTCTCTGTTTCCTTCTGTTTCTGTGTTCCCAGATTCCGGCCTTTCACCGTTTCTTAAATTCCCGAAGATTCGTAACTCCGATTGGGCTGAAATTTTAACACGATTTTTATCCGGATATTAGCTTTCTTGCGGCGAAAAAGGGGCACCAACTGCCTTACGAAGTGGCCACAAGGGCCCAGGGCGCGCCCTACCCCCTAGGGTGCGCCCCCTGCCTTGTGGACTCCTCAGGCATTGTCTCGCGTTGATTCTTTTTCCCAAAAATCACATATATTCCAAAAAAATGTCTATAAGTTTTTATCGCGTTTGGACTTCGTTTGATATGGATTTTCCGTGAAACAAAAAACATGCAACAAACAGGAACTGACACTGGGCATTGGATCAATATGCTAGTCCAAGAAAATAGTATAAAAAGTTGCCAAAAGTATGTAAAAGTTGTAGAATATTGGCATTGAATAATCAAAAAGTATAAATACGACAAAGACGTATCAACATCCCCAAGCTTCATTCCTGCTCGTCCTCGAGTAGGTAAATGATAAAAAAGATATTTTTTGATGTGGAATGTTACCTAGCATAATCTTGATCATATAATCTAATCATGGCATGAATATTAAGACACGAGTGATTCAAAGAAATAGTCTACCATTTGACATTAAGACAATAATACTTCAAGCATACTAATAAAGCAATCATGTCTTCTCAAAATAACATGGCCAAAGAAAGTTAGCCCTACAAAATCATATAGTCTGGCTATGCTCCATCTTCATCACATAAAGTATTTCATCATGCACAACCCCGATGACAAGCCAAGCAATTGTTTCATACTTTTAATGTTCTCAAGCCTTTTCAACTTCATGCAATACATGAGCGTGAGCGATGGATATAACACTATAGGTGGAATAGAATATGATGGTGGAGGTTGTGTGGAGGAGACAAAAAGGAAGAAAGTCTCACATCGACGCGGCTAATCAACGGGCTATGGAGATGCCCATCAATTGATGTTAGTGCGAGGAGTGGGGATTTCCATGCAACGGATGCACTAGAGCTATAAGTGTATGGAAGCTCAAACTGAAACTAAGTGGGTGTGCATCCAACTTGCTTGCTCATGAAGACCTCGGGCATTTGAGGAATCCCATCATCGGAATATACAAGCCAAGTTTTATAATCAAAATTCCCACTAGTATATGAAAATTAGAACATAGGAGACTCTCTCTATGAAGAACATGGTGCTACTTTGAGGCACAAGTGTGGTAAAAGGATAGTAGCATTGCCCCTTCTCTCTTTTTCTCTCATTTTTTTCTTTTTTCTTTCTTTTGGCTCTCTCCTTTTTTTGGCCTCTTTTTTAATTTTTAATTTTTCGTCTGGAGTCTCATCCCGACTTGTGGGGGAATCATAGTCTCAATCATCCTTTCCTCACTGGGACAATGCTCTAATAATGATGATCATCACACTTTTATTTACTTACAACTCAATATTACAACTCGATACTAGAACAAAGATATGACTCTATATGAATGCCTCTGGTAGTGTACCAGGATGTGCAATGATCTAGCATAGCAAAAGATATAAAAAACGGACAAGCCATGAAAATATCATGCTAGCTATCTTACGATCATGCAAAGCAAGATGACAATGAATGCTCAAGTCATGTATATGATGATGATGATGGAGGTGCATGGAAATATATCTCGGAATGGCTATGGAAATGCCATGATAGGTAGGTATGGTGGCTGTTTTGAGGAAGATATAAGGAGGCTTATGTGTGATAGAGCATATCATATCCCGGGGTTTGGATGCACCGGCGAAGTTTCACCAACTCTCGACGTGAGAAAGAGGAATGCATGGTACCGAAGAGGCTAGCAATGATGAAAGGGTGAGAGTGCATATAATCCATGGACTCAACATTAGTCATAAAGAACTCACATGCTTATTGCAAAAATCTATTAGCTATTGAAACAAAGTACTACATGCATCCTCCTACGGGGATAGATTGTTAGGAAAAAGACCATCGCTCATCCCCTACTGCCACTCATAAGGAAGACAATCAAAAACAAATCATGCTCCGACTTCATTACATAACGGTTCACCATGCGTGCAAGTATTTCTACACAAGTATTTCTACCATCCACAATTACTCACTAGCATGACTCTAATATTTACCATCTTTATATTGAAAAACTATTGCAAGGAATCGAACATATCATATTCAGTGATCTACAAGTTTTATGTAGGATTTTATGACTAACCATGTGAATGACCAATTCCTGTTGACTCTCTAAATAGATATAAGTGAAGAATGAGAGTTTAATTCTTTCTACAAAAGATATGCCCACGCTGTAACAAATATAAGTGAAGCTAAAGAGCATTCTACAAATGGCGGTTTTCTATGTGTAGAGAAACAGACAATCCAAACTTCAAAATATATAAGTGAAGCACATGAAGCATTCTATAAAGCCATACTCAAAAGATATAAGTGAAGTGCAAAGAGCATTCTATAAATCAACCAAGGACTTACTCATACCATCATAGTGCATTATTAAAAGAAACATAAAAAGCACACGACGCTCCAAGATTTACACATATCATGTGATGAATAAAAATATAGCTCCAAGTAAAATTATGGATGATCATTAGAAGAAAGAGGGGATGCCTTCCGGGGCATCCCCAAGCTTAGTTGCTTGGGAGTCCTTGAATATTACCTTGGGGTGCCTCGGGCATCCCCAAGCTTAGGCTCTTTCCACTCCTTATTCCTTCATCCATCATGATCTCACCCAAAACTTGAAAACTTCAATCACACATAACTTAACAAAACCCTCGTGAGATCCGTTAGTATAATAAAACAAATCACCACTTTAAATACTGTTGCAAACTCATTTATATTTTATTTTTGCATTGTAGCTACTATAATCTAACTTTTCCATGGCTTATACCACCGATACAATCGATAGTTTCATCAAAACGAGCAAACCAATGCATCAAAAGAAGAATCTGTCTTAAACAGGACAGTCTGTAGTAATTTGAACATCAACCATACTTATGTAACTCCAAAAATTCTGAAAAATTAGGAAAAACAAACAATTTGTATAGAAGTATTGTGCAAAAAGTTTCAGAAGCTTTTGACATTCGAGTAAAAAAAATTGTAAATTCACGCAGTACAACCAAAGTTTCTGTTTTTCCACTTCACAAACCAAACAAGCAATCTAGTCATCCTAAAGGCAAATCTTGGCACATTATTTTTATAATACAAAGGATTTGTACAAGGGGATAATTATTTTTGTTGAAAATTTTCTGTAATCAAGGTTTGCAAAGTTTCCATGGGCATGAACAAAGTTCAAGGAGCTCCCCCACTTCAACGGTGTTCGTCTTTCTTACTTTCACTTTTCTTTTTGAAAAAGTTTTAGGTTCCCCACTTTATTTTTTTTGTTTTAAACTTTATAAAAGCACTCAATGGAAATAAATTACTCTCTAAAACTTCCGGGTTGTCTCCGTGCAGCGCTTTCTTTAAAGTCATTAAGCTAGGCATATAGTGCTCAAGTAATGAATCCACCCGGATCCCAAGGTATATCAAAGCCAATTTTAATTAACAATGATTTGTGATTTAGTAGTGAGCACAAAGTAACATATATCATGCAACAACAAAGTCTAACTCTCTTCCTATGCAGCGGCATGTCATAAAAGAACAATTCATGCACACAAAGTAAAGGCCAATGCATAGTATAAATAGTTTCCTGCAATTTTATCGTATTGGAACAATGAGAGGCAGAGATGTAGTTCCTCTATCATAATAATTGCAAGTAGGAGAAGCAAGCACATGCGTATTATATCTATCAAAATCATCATGTGCAATAGTAAGACGCAACCCATCAATATAATCCTTAATAAGTGCAAACTTCTCCGATATAGTGTAGTTGGGAGAATTCAAAAAGATAATAGGACTATCATGTGTTAATGCAATAGCAACAATTTCATTCTTAACGTAAGGAACTATAGCAAGTTCATCTCCATAAGCATTATTCAAATTGGCATCTTGGCCACAAGCATAGCAAGCATCAAGTTCATCAAAAAGGGATATTTGAAATGAATCAAAGGGATCATAGCAATCATCCTTCGGTAAGCATGAAGGGAAATTAAACAATGTATGAGCTGAAGAGTTACTCTCATTAGAAGGTGGGCACGGGTGATCAATCCACTCTTCCTCCATTTGTTCTTCACTCTCCTCGTCATCTTTTTCATCTAATGAGCTCACAGTTTCTGTCAGATTATGGGTTCCGACAGACCCTTGAGGTTCGAACACTGGGGTGCGCATGAAGATCTCTCTCTCTCTCTCTCTCTCCCTAGCTCGCTCTCGCAACAATCTCAAGGCCTAGCTCGATGAACCCAAAGAACAAGAGATACGGGGGTTTATACTGGTTCGGGCGACCGTTGTGGTGTAATACCCTACTCCAGTGTGGTGTGGTGGATTGCCTTGTAGGCTGAGGATGAACAGTACAAGGGATGAACAACCTCCTGAGGAGAGGTGTTCTTGAGCTCGGTGAGCTACTGTGTAGGAGGATGGTCTGAATGATCCGTCCCTCGATCCGTCTAGTTATGTTTTTGTTGTCCCCCCTCCTATGGTGGTGTCTAGTCCTATTTATAGAGGCCCTGGTCTTCTTCCCAAATACTCAGCGGGAATGGATCCCAAAATGGCCAATTTGAAGGGGAACAACTAGTACAAGTTATCCTAACAAAAGGTGGTCTTCGCCTACCAAAGGCTCCGTCTTGACGCCACATGGGCTCCATGGTGACCTCCGGCCCCGCCGTCTGCTGGTCTTGGTCTCGTTGCACCAATATGGAAACCTTTGCCTGATGCCTCGGGACTCCTCCCCTGCGCTTGCCCCTTTAGCACCAAAGAGGCAATGGGTGCTCTGCGCCCGCTGGCGCCCACCTGGCCTTGGTCGTCATGGCTCACGTCACGTGAACCTCGCGAGGTGCCCCTTTCATAGATATCTCCGCTCCTCAGGAGCCGGCCTAGGGAGGCTGCCCCTGAAGAGGTCTTGCATCGTCTGCCTCGCGAGGCTCGGCCCCTCGTGAGGGTCTTGAGCGGTTGTTGATGAAGATGGGCCGTACCAGGCCGCTGGATGAGCCACGCCCTGGGCCGCAGCGAGCAAGTCTGGTACCCTGTTCCCGTGATCGACGACAGAGCCCCCGGCCCAAAGCGCGCTTCGTGCCAGGCTTCGAGGAGAAGTCAAGGGTCAAGTGTGGAGCGCCGTGGGCCCCAATAGCCTACGGCCTTGATTGATGCGTGGCGATTGACAGGACGTGGGCATCTCCGCTTCCCCACGCTGCCTCAGCAACTGCCTGACTAACAAAAAGGCTGGCGCGCGCCGCCGTGCCTTCATTGCTTGCCTTCATCTTGCTCCAGATCCCCATTCTTGCTCCTCTCTCTCAAAGACTCCAGATTTGTGCCAGCTCCCCTTCGAGTCTGCAATCGATGGCGTCCGGCAAGGCAAAGGCCGCCTCTCCGCCCGCCTGGTACGAGCCGGCCCTAAGCGCGCCCAGTGTTTCGGAGAAGAACCTCGCAGCCGTGCTCTTGATGACGGCGGAGGGCAGCAACGAGAAGGGAAAGACCGTGCTCTGGGACTCCTCCGTTGAGTCGGAGGATTCAGGGAGCACCTTCTATCCATTCTTCATGAGCAGTGTCGTTGCAGGGCTGGTTCCCCCCTTCTCCCATTTCTTCTATGCCGTCCTTAGTCACTATAAGCTGCATGCCCTTCATCTCCATCCCAACTCTGTCCTCCTCCTGTCGACCTTCGCCTTCTATTGTGAGGCATTCTTGGGGGTGATGCCGTCCGTGGCCCTGCTTCGCCACTTCTTCTTCCTCCGGAACGAGGGCAGCCATTACTCGGGGTACACCAACTTCGCCAATGGGACCAACGCGATCTCGAAGGCCGGGAAGAAGGCTGTTGGGGATATTACTACTGGGTGTAAACCGGCCAGGAGAGGCCGAATTAACTTGAAGCCCATGAAGGCAGACGGTGACACTGAGTAAAGGCCCAAGGCCCAGAACCGGTTTAAGGCCTATAGCTATAAACCGGCATTGATATGTAACTTGCATTGTAAGGTAGACAGAGCGGAGACCGAGTCGGACACGTTTATGAGCCGGCCTCGGGACTCTGTAAACCAACGGGCGTCAACCCATGTATATAAGGGGACGACCCGGCGACGGTTCAGGAGAACAGACAACAACTCGAGACTCAGGCAAAGCGTATTCCCTCCCTGGTCATCGAAACCCCATCAATTCCAGCACAACTAGACGTAGGCTTTTACCTTCATCGTAAGGGGCCGAACTAGTATAAAACTCTCTTGCGTCCCTTGTCCGCTTTAACCCCTTTAAGCTAAGCCGTAGCGATGGCTCCGGCGACTAAGTCCTTTCATGAGGACATCTGCCGTGACAAAACCACGACAGTTGGCGCCCACCGTGGGGCTATTGCATGATGGTTTCAAGTTCTTGGAGGGCAGCTTCGAAGGACTCAAGGGTTACGCTGTGGGCCGGATGACCAAAAGTCGTCGCGGCAAGCTCTACATCGACGATGCAGGGTGGGGCCCCGATACCGGCTCAATCGAGTATGGGTACCGGGTCCCCTTTGGTGGCATACACGTTTTCATTGGCAAGATCAGCGAGCCGGGCCCTGAGCCGGACATCTGCACCAACCTCGTCGAAACGGCTCAGCATGCACGATCTGCCCGGGTCAAGCCTACCATGAAGCGTGCCTTTGTGGGAGTCATCCATGGAGGGGAATACGAGGACAGGTCGGAATCTGGTGGTGAGACCGTCATTTATTCCGGCGACGAGTCATCGACGGAGAGACCGAGTCGTTATATCAGCTACAAGATGGCCGGATTGGAGGTTGTTCCGATGGCGACAGTATTCCGGACCCCTCTGATCTGCCCAACCGGGTTGGAATCTTCATGGCCGGTATACAGCCGGTGCTCCACTCTTCGACCGCAGCAGAAATTATCTCCGGATCAGTAGCAGCGACGGCAGCCGGGGCAGGAGGCCCTGTGCAGCCGCTGGCTCAGGTTTTATCTGATCTATTTGATGCGTTGGCAACACTGATGGCGGAGGCTGACCCAGCGGATCAGGATGCGCACAATGCGGAAATCGTGAAAGTAAAGGATCAGATTACTCAGGCCAAGGCCGATTTGGCAGCTGAGGATACCAGGATGGTCGCGGAGCAGGCCGCTTTGGATGCGCAGGCTTACCGGCTTATGCTGGATCAGAATGCATCGCACGAAGTCCTAAAGAGAAGGCACCGGTATCGCCTGCCTCCGGTTTATGATGCTAGGAACCTCTTTAACACCCCAAGTGCGGGGACCAGTAACCCGCCGGTAGCAAACCGGCGAGAGGCACACGAGCGAGGCGCGGTTCAGCCCGTTTGATGGATCCGCCTCGTCGAAACAACATTGTGGCGCAGCTGTCCCAACACCACGGTCATTACTCTACTCTGATGGACAATCTTGTTGCTGCCGCTTCACGGCTGGAGGCTATCCCAATTGAAGGCGATTCTCCGGCGGCGGTGGAGACGCGTTGGATTAAAGAGCTTCTTCGGACAACCTTGGCGCAACAGGAGGCTTATTCATATAGTCGTGATCGGATTCATTCCACCCCCCGTCCAAGCCGGAGTTACAACAGGCGTATGGATGAACCGGCCATGTCAAGCAATGCGCGGAACCGCGAACCGCCCCGTGGCCACAACCCGGCAGGGGGCGCTGGTGATGCTCAGAGGTGGTGGACCGGGCTCGTGCACGTAGGGAGGCCAAGTTAGCAGCGCAGCATGAAGCCCGTCAGCTTGCTCCGGTTCGTCCAACCATGTCGATAGAGCCAGGAGTTACCTCTAGCTCTTTGGGGGTGTCGTGTCTCGTCCCAGCGTTACGCAACGTACGCCTGCCCAAGGATTTCAAGGGCCTACGCAAGGTGCCAAATTACACCGCCGATTTATCTCCAGAGACATGGGTTGAAAGCTATGAGATGGCCATGGAGATGCTAGATGTGGATGATGCAGCTTGTGCGAAGTACTTCACCATGATGCTAGAAGGGACGGCTCGTACTTGGTTAAAGAGTCTACCGGCTAACTCTATCAGATCATGGGCCGAGTTGAGAGCCCGGTTTATCCAGAATTTTAAGGATACATGCAAGCAGCCCATGTCGATTGTGATCTTAGCTGCCTGTGTACAGGAGGAAGGAGAATCAACAACCCGGTGGGTGCGCCGGGTCTCGGAAAATTTGCATTCGTCGGACCGCATCTACGCTGACACCGCAATTCTAACTTTGTAAGGCAATTGCCGGTTTAAGCCTCTGAAGTTGAAGTTGGGACGGCTGAAACGCCATTGCAATGACATGGGAACCCTCATGGCCGCTTTAGTAAAGTATGCTGACTCTGATAGTACTAAGGATCCCGAGTCTGATGATGATAAGACAGGGAAGGGAAAGAAGAGCGGCAATGCCAAGGGGCAGCACCACAACCCGGCGGGTCATGGAAACGGCGGCAAACGTAAAGCGGATCACAACATGGACTTTGTGGCCAATACCAGCGCACGGGACAAGGGCCAACGGTGCAAGGGTAAACCGCCCCAGCACGGTGGAGCACCTAGCCCTAACCTGGACCACCTGTCTTACCTATTGAACCAGCCCTGCCCGAAACATGGGACGAAGGAGATGCCCGCCACACACCTCTGGAAGGACTGCTACATCATGCAAGAGTTCAAAAATTCTAATGCTTTCCGGTATGATCACGGACCGGGTGGCGGCTCAGGTCCTGGGTCTCATGGGCCGGGTTATGGTGGAGGAAAGTCCGATTCAGGCTTCCATGGTAATCAGGGCGGACATAACAATCAAGGTAATCAGGGCAAGCAAGGTTGCTACAATAATCAGGGCAATCAGCAGCAGCAGCAGTCGGGTTACCAGAGCAATCCGAAGCAGTTGAATAGTGGGTAATATCATGTCTTCACCACTAGCTTGGACAAGCGTGACCAAAAGCTTCATAAGAGGGCGGTAAGCTCCGTTGAACCGGCGGTGCCCCATTACCTACGCTGGTCTGAGCAGCCGATTGTGTGGAGCAGAGAAGATCATCCACCTCGGGTTGACAATCCGGGTCATCTGGCATTGGTGGTGGCACCTCAGGTAGGAGGTTATAAGTTCACAAAGGTACTCATGGACGGAGGGAGCAGTATCAATATCCTGTATTATGAAACTTTCCGTCGCATGGGATTAACAGATAAAAATCTTAAACCGTCCAATACGGTGTTCCATGGTGTGGTGCCTGGTAAATCGGCGTATCCTGTTGGTAAGATAGCTCTGGAGGTGGCTTTTGGAGATGATCATGACTCGAGATCAGAAACTTTGACCTTTGAAGTGGTGAAAATCAGAAGTCCGTATCACGCCCTGTTTGGACGGCCGGCTTATGCTAAATTTATGGCACGACCCTGCTATGTCTATCTGCAGCTCAAGATGCCGGGTCACAAGGGAACTATAACCGTCCATGGGAGCCGCAAGATTGCTCCGGAGTGTGAAGAAGGTGATGCGGCTTATGCTGAGTCGGTTTGTGCCACAGAAGAGTTAAAATTTTACAAAGATAATGTTGATCCGGCATATATGACTTCATTGAAGAAGCCAACTACCGAGCATGATCCGGCCCTGAAGTTTAAATCGGCTGATGAGACTAAGCTTGTGGACTTCGTACCTGGCGATTCGTCCAAGCAGTTCAGCATCAGCGCTAACTTGGATTCTAAATAGGAAAGCACGCTCATCGAGTTCATCCGTGAGAATCGGGACATCTTTGCGTGGAAGCCTTCTGACATGCCAGGTGTACCGAGAGAACTCGCTGAGCACACTCTTAATGTCGATCCTAAGTATAAACCGGTCAAGCAGTTTCTCCGCCGGTTCAATGAAGAAAGACACAAGGATATTGGAGAAGAAGTGGCCAGACTCTTGGCGGTCGGTTTTATCGTTGAAGTCTTCCATCTTGAGTGGTTGGCTAATCCGGTGCTGGTCCTTAAAAAGAACGACACTTGGCGGATGTCTGTGGATTACACAAATCTCAACAAAGCTTGTCCAGCAGATCCTTTTGCCCTTCCCCGTATTGATAAAATTATTGATGCTACGGCGGGTTGCGAGCGTTTGAGTTTTTTGGATGCATATTCCGGTTATCATCATATCAAGATGGCAGTTAAGGACAAGGAGAATACGACCTGAATAACCCCCTTTGGAGCCTTCTGCTACGTGTCCATGCCCTTTGGGCTCAAGAGTGCCCAGGCGACTTATCAACGGTGTGTGCAGAATTGTCTTCATACACAAATCGGCCATAATGTTCATGCCTATGTGGATGATATTGTTCAAGTCAAGGAAGAAGGCGACGTTGATTGATGACTTAAAGGAAACCTTTGATAACCTGCGGGTTTACAAGATGATGCTTAATCCGGCTAAGTGCGTTTTTGGTGTACCGGCAGGCAAGCTCTTGGGCTTTCTGGTGTCTAACAGGGGCATTGAGGCTAATCCGGAAAAGATCAAGGCCATCGCCTCCTTGGCTAAACCGAAGTGTATCAATGACGTTCAATGCTTGGCAGGCCGGATTGCCGCGTTGAGCCGGTTTATCAGCCGGCTTGGCAAGAAGGCCATTCCTTTGTATCAGATGCTAAATAAAACGGATAACTTTGTCTCGAGTGACGCCGCGAATGAAGCGTTTGAGGATTTAAAGCGGCAGCTAGCTAACTCACCGGTTCTTGCTGCCCCGGTTGACAAGGAGCCATTGTTGCTATATGTGGCAGCTAATGCTCGGGCTGTCAGTGTGGCTATTGTGGTGGAGCGCAAGGAGGCAGGAAAGGAGTATCCGGTTCAGCGTCCAGTTTATTATATCAGCGAGTACTTATTGAGTCAAGCGAGGTACCCTGGCCGGCGAGAAGCTGGTATATGGGGTTTTCATGGCGCGGAAGCTCAAGCAGTATTTCGAAGGTCATCCCATCACAGTGGACAGCTCTGCTCCTTTGGGAGATATAATCCAGAACAGGGAAGCAACTAGCCGGATTGCCAAGTGGGCCACAGAGCTCGGGCCTCACGGGTTGAAGCATATACCCCGAACGGCGATCAAATCTCAAGCACTTGTGGATTTCATCAACGACTGGACAGAACTACAAGCGCCTGAAGAGAAGCCGGATCACACTTATTGGACTATTCACTTTGATGGGTCCAGGCAATTGGAGGGCTCGGGGGCTGGAGTCGTATTAACTTCCCCATGAGGTGATAAGTTTTGTTATGTTCTCCGTTTAATGTTCCCTTGCACTAACAATGCAGCTGAGTATGAAGCTTTACTCCATGGTCTTCGGATGGCTAAGGAGATGAACCTAAGCCGAGTTAAGTGCTTCGGTGACTCGGACCTGGTGGCTCAACAGGTGTCTGGCACTTGGGATTCCAAGGACCCACTCATGGAAGCATATCGTCGTGAGGTGGACATTGTTGCAAGTCACTTTAAAGTTTATCAGGTGGATCATGTGGACCGGCGGAAGAACGAAGCGGCGGACGCTTTAAGCCGCCTGGATTCTCAACGTAAACTGGTTCCGCCTAATGTCTTCTTGGATGTTCTGCATAATCCGTCCATCAAGCTCCCTGGTGAAGAGGATTTGGCTATTCCTGATCCGGAAGCTCAGTTGGTGGCGGCTCTTCATGTTATCCCGGATTGGACAGTTCCTTATCTTGCATATATGAACCGGGGCGAGTTACCAGAGGATGAGACATTGGCTAGGCAGATAATCCGGCGGTCCAAGTCTATGACTATTATCAATGGAGAACTGCATCATTGCAGTGCGACATGGGCGTTTCAGCGTTGTGTGTCTCCTAAAGAAGGCTGTGAAATTTTGCGTGAGATCCATGAAGGAGACTGTGGTCACCACGCCGGTTCAAAATCTTTGGTGGCCAAAGCGTTTCGTCACGGTTTTTATTGGTTGACACCTCATGCTGATGCCGAGGACTTGGTCAGACGATGTGATGGCTGTCAGAAGTTCTCAAGGCGCGCTCATGTACCGGCTCAAGAATTGAGGATGATTCCAATTACTTGGCCGTTTGCGACTTGGGGGCTGGATATGGTTGGGCCTTTTGAGAGGTCCAAAGACAAGAAGACCCACCTTTTGGTGGCGGTTGACAAGTTCACAAAGTGGGTGGAGGCAGAACCAGTTAGCAAGTGTGACGCGGCCACGGCGGTTTAATTCATCAAAAAGGTGATTTTCCGGTTTGGCTTTCCACATAGCATTATCACTGACAATGGTACCAATCTGTCAAAGGGTGCCATGAAGGAGTTCTGTCAATGTGAGCACATCCGGCTGGACGTGTCATCAGTGGCTCACCCACAGTCCAATGGTCAAGCGGAGAGGGACAATCAAGAAATTTTGAGAGGCATCAAACCCCGGCTTATGGTTCCCTTGCAACGGACGCCGGGTTGTTGGGTTGAGGAGCTACCTTCAGTGTTATGGAGCATCAACACCACACCCAACAGATCGATAGGAGACATGCCGTACTTCATGGTTTATGGAGCGGAGGTAGTTCTTCCTAGTGACATCCGTCACGACTCACCTCGTGTAGCGGCATATATTGAAGCTGACAACAAGAAGGCACGACAAGAAGCTCTCGACCTGTTAGATGAGGAGCGTGACATAGCGGCCGCCCGTTCAGCGATTTATCAGCAAGATCTGCGTCGCTATCATAGCCGCCGGGTTAGAACCAGAACCTTTCAAGAAGGAGATTTGGTGCTTCGGCTCATCCAGGATCAGACGGATATGCACAAGTTATCCCCACCTTGGGAAGGACCTTTTGTGGTCAGCAAGAATCTACACAACGGGTCATACTACTTAATCGATGTTCGAGAGCGCAAAGGCTCACGTAAATCGGAGGAGGGGACCAACCGACCGTGGAATATTTCTCATCTTTGGCCTTACTATACTTGAGCTATAGGCTCTGCTTATGTACATATTATGACTATGTATATATTATGATCAATATAATAAACCGGAACCTCAGCTAAATCGCGGTATCCGTTGTTTTCTTACATCATGTGTGGTTACATGGAGCTTCTGTTTCTAAAGCGGCATTCGGTGTACCACTTGGTTTAGCTTCTCAAAGGCTTTATATTATATCACTTGGGGGCTTGGTCGTATCCGAACCATAGCTACACCTTTTGATAGGCGCAATGCCATGCATCACTTGGGGGGTTGGTCGTATCCGAACCATAGCTACACCTCTTGATCGGCGCAATGCCACAGCATCACTTGGGGGCTTGGTTGTATCCGAACCATAACTACACCTCTTGATCGGCGCAATGCCACATCATCACTTGGGGGCTTGGTCGAACCCGAACCATAGCTACACCTATTAATCGGCATAATGCCACATCATCATTTGGGGGCCTGATCGAACCCAAACGGTAGCTACACCTCCTGGGGGCTTGGTCTTTCCGAACCATGGTCACACCTCTTGATCGGCTCAAAGCCTCGCCTACAATGGTTTTTATTTGCCTTTGTTTGGGTTCTGTTCTCTTTTTTGATAAAGATTTTTTGTTGCTTTCTAGACCGGCGTTAAACAACCCGGTCCGACTATCAATTGCAAATTGATGGTACACGATCAAATCATAGTCCGGAGACTATTTGCCCGGTCTGATTTTCAATTAAGATTTTCTTATGGAGTAAACCGGTGTTTATCATAACCCAGAACGGTTTACATTATAAGCCGGCCTTATATCAACAGGAGTGGTTTTCTCCTAAAAGATTTGGGTTATAAGCCCCGCTACAAGGTTGGCTAGCCAACATCATGCATAAAGGTTGCAGGTATTATATAATTCCATTTTTGTTATATGTCACAACCTAAGTTATCATCTTCGGTTATATATATATGGGTATCATGACCCGCCCGGCGGTAAACCGCCAGGGCGCTTTAAGTTTCTTGTCTGCAGAAACAGCTTGGACAAATGAATATGTAGATCATATCTTGCGTATGATGAATCAAGCCAGTATGAATTGCAGATAAATATGCCGGAAGGCATATCAGAACAAATATTTTAACTAAGCCTATTACAAGGCTTTCCAGTGCCCAACAGAATCATTGTTTTCTCAATATACATGTCGCAGCATGTAGAAGACTAAACCGGCCTCCGGTTCATGATTGGTCACCAGCTTGGCCTGACGGTTGCGGATCATCTTGCGCCGGTTCAACTTCTTCTTCCCTACCCAGTGGATGGAAATCAACAGTTGCCCAGTTGATCCCAGTTAAGGCTTGGAATATAGCTCCATCACTTATCATCGTAGACGGTTCAATGTCAGGGGCATAAGTGTGCTTACGGATTGGCGGGATAAGATTCTGAGCTTCTGGAATTGGTGCAGCAATCGGTTTGTTCTTGTCATCATAGCTGGCTTGATAGTACGACAGGTCTGCTTCTTCAACTAGTTGACAAGCCAATGGGCGCACTTCCCGATTTATCATCCGAAGATCATCTTCGCCAAATTCCGTTCCATCTTCCTTCAAGCTGGGATAACCTTGGGCTGCTTCAACTGGATCAAAGTCAGGAACCCATGCTTTTGCCCGGGTCAGTGCGGCCTAAGCGCCCGTTCTAGCAACAGACTTTTTTAGCTCGTCAACCCGGGAACCTTTGTAAAATATCCTTGATCAAGGTGGGAGGCGGGTTATTGTGTGAAGCAGTATAGATGATCTGTTGTGCGCCGGTATACAGCTGCTCTATCAAAGTATGCTGCCTTCAATTTCTTTTGAACATCAGATCCCAAGTGGCTAATATGAGTTCCTGCATCATCACAAGGATTAGTAAACTGGCAAAATATTTGCATGGATATATGGAAAGCCTAAGTCAAAGAGCTTACCGAATACAGCGACGGTCATGGCATGCACCTGCCGCTTCACGTTGGTCAGCTCATCAACCACCGGTTTAAAGCGGCTTCTGCTTTTTCAGCCCGTTCCACAGAAGCGGATTTCTCAATCTCCCAATCTGCCCGCTCTTTGTTGAAGATCTCTTTAAGTTTCTCCATAGTGCCCAAAGTGCTGGTCAACTCTTCCTTCGCCTTGGAGGTTTCAACTTGTTGCGATTTAAGGTTCTCCTGCAGGTCAGCGGTTTGGCTTTCTTTCTTGCTCAACTCAGCCTGCATAGAGACAATTATACAATGAGGCGACAATACATATTTGAAGTACCAAGCATAATACAAGTATTCAACTCGGTACTTGGGGGCTAATGCATATTTTCTCTTCATCATACATTTTCTACAAAAGTCCCAAGCATAATACAAGTATTCAACTTGGCACTTGGGGGCTAATGGATGTTTGCTCAAAAAATGTTGACATGGGAGTTTCTTTTACAAAGTCCTGGTTCATCTTTATAAAGTTAAACCAGCCCTTGGGGGCTATTTCAGTGGATTTAAGATGCATTATGGCTCACATTGAGTACTTACTAAAGTCTCGGTTTAAATCGGTATCTTAAACCGTCACTTGGGGGCTATTGGAGTTGATAAGCTACAGATCAATACAAGAAGAGAAGCATATAGGAAGTTACCTCAAATTTTTCCTTCGTCATATTGACCAGGCCGGCTTCATAGTCACGGCTGGTGTACAGACGGTTCAAATAGCTGGAATGAAGGTCTTGAGCATTCAGATGGGTGTAGGTGGACAGATCAGCATTCCATTTGCCTTTGCCAATTGCAGAAAATTCTTCTTTGGCGGTATGCTTCGACAAAGTGACATGATTCCCTGGATCCGTATAGCCAATGCCAGTAACCAGAACATCATCATCTTTCTCCTTAGCAGCTCGTACTGGAGTGGTCGGCTTGTCAGTATCCTTGGCCGGACTTGCCAGTTTGTCAGTTCGGATAGGACTGGTCGGCTGGTCAGCATGGCCTGTGATATCAACTTATGCCTGCTTTCGATGCGAAGTCTGATCTTGAGGCGGTGGGTCATTCAACATATCATCAATATTGGCCTCTTGAGGATCTGGAGTCTTCTCGGATTAGCAGCCACGTCTTCATCGGCCGGGTGTTCAGCGAGCCTTCTTGCTTGGTGCAGGCTTAGCAATGAAAAAGTAAAATATGAAGGTCGTTATAGCGTATAAAACACATATCAAGGATAAAACAAGTGCATAACTTACCCAATAACCGTCTTGAGGGGTGGAAGTTTGGTGGCTGATGACTCGCCAGAGGATGAATGAGAAGTGCCCTGATAATTTGAATCAGATAGATTAAGAGGTTGACGAAAGCAGCCCGCTTTAGGGCGTGAAGTGTCAAGGGAATAAGAGACCTCTGATCGACATTTCCGAACTGGACTGTTCGGTAAACCGGTGGAGGTAACTACCTGGCGCTATGCGGGTTGTGCGGCGTGCCTCGTCTGTTGTGTCTTCACAAGAAAGTTCGGATCCAAGTAAGCAAGAGGATGAGAAAATTTAACTTTCCGGTTTGCTCGACGGGTTTTTAGTGAAGGCAAAGGGTTTGAATCGGAGGAAAGAACGATTACCTCTACGGCATCGGCGTGACTGACTTCAGCATCGTCCTGGCAATAATCATCATCAATAAGGCGTATGAAAAATGAACCAAGTGAGTCAAGTTCTACCTCAAAATCTGGGTTACCCACATCATCATCAGCCGGTGGATCGGAGGATGCAGTGGTGCTCTTCCAGTTGGTAGGTCTTTTCACAGCTTTGGTCTTTTGGCGGGTTGACTTCACCGGTTTGTCTTGCGGAGGTTTCTTATTCCAGAACGGATCATTGCCCTGTCAACAAATTATCACATTCTAATAGAGTATTTGGACAGAAGCAATTTCAGATAAAGCATATGGTATGATTCTTACAGCTGGCGGTTTGTTGATGGCGCAGAAAGGAAGTAGGCCGGTTTGAGCACAGACAGCCTCCGTTTCGTTTAACATCTTTTTTACAGCTTCAGTGACCTCATCATCAGTCAGCTGAATATCAATGTGCCGCTGAGCATCCTTCAAATCCCCTGTGTACTCACACATCAAACCGGGGCGTTGGCTCAAGGGCAAAACGCTCCAGCTTATCCAGCAGCGTGCAAAATCAACTCCTGTCAACCCGTTTGCCATAAAGGCCCTAAGCTTGGATAGTTGATGAGCATATTTGATTCTCTCTTTAGCAGTCAGCCTTTGAGGAAAAGGGTGTGTGTTGCTCGAGCGTTCAAGGCGGTAACCGGAAGGGGTTTTCATCAGGTGAGGCGTATCCTTGCGGTAAAACCAGGTCTGGTTCCACTCTTTGGGGTATTTGTGGAGATTGGCGAGGAAATGTGACTTCTTTTCTTTTACGAATCGCCATCCCCCGATTCATGTTAGGTCAGCTTTGAACTCTGTCGGACGGTTCGGATAAAGCAATCCCTGAATAGCTCTACTGTAGGTTCCTCTTGAAGGTAAACCTCACAAAAGACTTGAAAGTGGCAGATGTTGGTTACAGAGTTAGGGCCGATGTCTTGTGGGCGTAGTTGAAAGTTGGCCAGTACATCCCGAAAGAATTTTGAACCGGGAGGGTTGAAACACCGGCTTAGGTGATCAGCAAAAACAACAACTTCTCCGTCTTTGGGAGTAGGAGGACATTCCGGGCCAGGGACCCTCTGGTGAATGACATCTTTCTTACTTAAAGCGCCCGTTTTGACCAGGTTCTTCAACTGTTCTTCAGTCACTCGAGAAGGGACCCAATTGCATTCATACACTTGTTTGGCCATGGCAATGAAGATCTACAATATAATGACTTCCGGTTTAAGATTTACATTGAACAGCTATACAATGATACAAAGATGTAAGTATATTGCTAAACCGGAGTCAACTATTTACAAACCGGAGTTTAACAGTGAAACAGTACACTAGTGAAGGTTATAATATGACGTATATTGGCGGTTCAACAAGGGGACTAATGGTATATACCGGATTGTCATTTTTTCTACAAAGTTAAACCACCTAGTCTGACATTGAAGATTCAAGTCTGCAGATGTGTAAGTGAAGGAAAAATAGATTTCACAAATTGGTATTATAATTTTGGATCTGCCGCATGTCAGAAAAGGAAAGTATATTCAAGACCTAGGAAGCAGTACCGCAGCAATGGGTGAAGGTTCAGATGAGATCTTCTGTTTTGAGATGCATAGATGGAAACAGAGACTAAAGGCTATCATTATACGAAACAGATATTCAGGATTCTATCAAGAGTCATTGTATGAGCGAAGAACGCTGACGAACACCGAAGAACGCTGAAACCCTAGAACAGATCTATGCCGGAAAGATCAGAGAGCTTACCATTGCTGATGAAGAAGCGGAGAGGCGCCGCAGATTTTACGGTGCGTTCGAGGGTGATCACGGCGAGTCGAAGCGAGGCGACGATCGGCGGTGGCGGCGGAGCTCAAAGGCTGAGCAGCGCAAGGAAGGCGGCGGCGGCGAAGAGGCACGAGGAAATGTGAAAATGACCCTCGACCCTATTATAAAGGCAAGGATAAGTGTCGGTCGAAAATCGAGGCGAGAAATTTGGAAGCGGGCTGTCGCCTCGATTATCGGAGACCCATTAATGAAGATGTGTCATACACGTTTTTATAACAGATGGCGTCACGACGGTTTACCACGATTTGGGAAGATGGCGTCACGGCGGTTTACAAAATTATGTGAAAATGTTGAAGACAAACTTTTCTTGAGGGTGACATGAACCAGTTCATATCGATGCAGGGCCTAATGTTGGGGATATTACTCTTTGGGTGTAAACCAGCGGGAGAGGTCGAATTAACTTGAAGCCCATGAAGGCGAGACGGTGGCGTTGAGTAAAGGCCCAAGGCCCGAACCAGTTTAAGGCACGTAGCTATAAACCGGCATTGATATGTAACTTGCATTGTAAGGTAGACAGAGCGGAGACCGAGCCGGACACGTTTATGAGACGGCCTCGGGACTCTGTAAACCGACGGGCGTCAACCCATGTATATAAGGGGACGACCCGGCGGCGGTTCAGGAGAACAGACAACAACTCGAGACTCAGGCAAAGCGTATTCGCTCCCTGGTCATCGAAACCCCATCAATTCCAGCAAAACTAGACGTAGGCTTTTACCTTCATCTGAAGGGGCCGAACTAGTATAAAACTCTCTTGTGTCCCTTGTCCGCTTTAACCCCTTTAAGCTAACCCATGGCGATGGCTCCGTGACTAAGTCCTTTCATGAGGACATCTGCCGTGACAAAACCATGACAAAGGCCGAGAACTTCAGGAGCATGTGGGTCCTCATGGACGCCAAGTGCTCTCACCCTCGGTTGGTGCTGCCGACTGAGATGCCCATGCCTCACGACGGGTGGTTCAGCGTGAAGCTCATCGACCCCCGGGCGGAGCAGGTGCTGGAGAAGATGACTTTCGACCTGAAGCCTGACGACCCGAAGGCGGCGAACTTGATGGGGGCCATGATCGTCAAGGAGTTCCTGGCGCGGTGCGTAGCTCCACTTCAGGCGCACTCGCGCCCCTTGTGGAAGCTCGGGGATGAGGAGGGCGACCTCCGTCTGCGCCCCGGTGCCTTGTGGGATGAGGAGCTGGGCGCAGCTCTCCGCCTTTTGGTCGGGGATGACCAAGGGTATCTGCTGGACACCCACGTTCCCCTGTATCGCTGCCCGGATGGGGCAAAGGTAGCCGCCTCCATGTCCATCTTCGATGGGCGCGGGCTCGTGCCGCCAGAGCCCTCCGAGGCCCTGATGGTGACGGCTCTGGTGATGGTGTCCTCCAATGACTCTGACGGGGAGGAGGAGCAGGACTCTAAGGCGACCCAGAAGGGGACCGGGGAGACCTCCCCTCCGGACAAGGCCGATCTCCTCCGTGCCCTGCCTGATGACGACGTTGGCGACCACCCGGTGAGGGAGGTCCTACCCCCTGCTGGGGTCACCACGAGGTCCAAGGTCACCCCCTCGAAGATGTCGCCGGCTGGGGTCCCAACGAAGAGCAGGTCGGCACTGGTCTCCCGGGGCGATGCTCCTGCCCTGACGCTGTCCGGTGCTGCCGCCGGGCGGCTGCCAGACCTCATCTGCTCCGAGGCTCATGGCTGGCGCCCATGCCGTGAGGCCCTTGGGCTCCACACTACTGAAGAGGCCGCGTGACTATGCCGCCGTGGACCAGTAAGCACCTCGCCCTGACTTTGTTCTTGCTGCTGCTTCTGTTGCTGCTTCCTGATGTTCTCTTCTTGCACTGCAGGCCGACTCTGTCGGCGAAGAAGAAGAGAGAGGGGGCGGCCGCATCCTCAAAGGCCCAGCTGCCTGGCCTGGCCGTACCCCCTCCGGCGCAGAAGGGCGGTGAAGGCGCCCACACTTCTCCCGCTCGGTCGTCCTCGCAAGGCCCAGTAGACCACCCTCAGGAGAAGGCGACCTCTTCGGCCAAGCCGGCTCCGGAGGCGCCCCTCTCCAGCTCTCCCATTGATGTTGCCAAGGTTCAGGACCCCCAGTTTCTCTTCCTGCCCTCATCAGCTCGCATGTCTTGCCGACGATGCAGCCTCCTCCTCCGGTCACACCGCTGGCTCGCGATCCTTCCGCTTCGCCCAACGCCCTGGAGGAGGCCCTTTCCGCGCTGGCGCGGCTTCGGGCTGACCTTCAAGGCGCCGACCATCGCCTGGTGGCAGGGCGCCTGGAGCTGATCTCTGGTTGGTTGCACTCCGACACGTCTGTCAGGGCGGCGCTGGGCCAGGCCAGGGCAGCTTCCGAGGAGGACAGGCGGGCCGCTGATCGCGCCACGGCCGCCCGCGAGGTGGCGCTGAAGGATGCTGAGGCCACCATGGAGCGGTGTCGGTCAGTGGAGGGCAAGCTGGAGACCATGCGCAATGAGCGTGCGGTCGAGGCTCGAGATCGCAAGGTGGAGGAGGAGAAGATGAAGGCCCGGGAAGACGCAGTCAACGGACGTGACGCCGAGCTGGAGCAGTTGGCGAGGGCGTAGGCCGCAGAACGCAGCCGCCTGGAGGAGCTGGAAAAGAAGGTGGAGACGGGGAATGCCCAACTGGACACCAAGGCGAAGGTCCTTGCTGAGGATCGTGCGGCCTTCAAGTACCTTGAGGAGAGGTCCTGCGAAGCGCTACGGCGGCTCTACGAGAAGGGCTTGGAGAAGCCTTTGGTGACAGACGACGACGTCCCCGCCCAACTACTTCCTCAACTCATCAAGGCGCTCGAGGACGTCGCCGACGGAATCGGCCCCATGGTGGAGGGGGAAGCGCGCGTGCTTTCCTCATTGGCCCTGACGCGCGTCCTCAGCCACCTTTACCTTCGCGACCCCAACGCCGACCTTGGTGTCCTGCTCGACCCTGTGGACGAGGGGCGCTGCACGCCCGCCACGGAAGCCATGAAGGGCCAGGTGGAAGCCTTGCTGAAGAAGCTCCTTGCCATCGACCCCGCACCTCCAGCTGATGGCGCCGTCGATCCTGCGACCAAGGCCAATGACACAGGTGATGGTAGCGCTGCCGACGAGCGGGCACTTCCTGGTGACGGCGCCCGAGACTGAAGAGGAGGCCTGCTGGCGAGCGATAGTTCTCCTTCCTACTTTTACTTTCCTGCAACATGCGACGTGCCTCGTGGAGGTGTTAAAACTTTCATTTGGTCTTAAGGAACATTATGTTGTGTAATAATTTATTTAGGTTCCGCGATTTCCTTCCCGTTTGCTTGATGTTCTACGTCGGTAGGGCCTGACCCCGCGCATACCTCAGCCGCCGTTGGGCCGTTCGGATCACCAGGATGGGACCAAGGGGTGAGGGGCTACGTGGATAGTGAGGCTCCTGAGTCGCGATGCTCAGGAGCCCCCCTTGACGCGCAAATGGCCTGTAGGAAGGAGATGCAAAAATAGGCCTTAGGATTCTACGTCGACAGGGCCCGACCCCGCGCATACCACAGCCGCCGTTGGGCCGTCCGGATCACCAGGACAGAACCAAGGGGTTAGGGCTACGTGGCCAGTTAGGCTCCTGGGTCGCAATGCTCAGGAGTCCCCCTTGACGCTCAAACAGACCTTCATACCTGCCCTCGCAGATCCCGCTCGGGAGGGGTGCCTGACGACCAGGTCAGGGACCTAGCGAGTGGCGTCGCTAGGCAAGGCTGGCGTAGCCCGTGCCCAGCCCCTCAAGCGACTTCGCAGGGGGAAGTGTTCTTGATGAGGCTGGACAGAGCGGGTGGCTCCACGAGGTTGGTACAACCATGGGGCCACCGTCGATTGTTATCACTAAGCGAGCGTGGCGCTTCAACACTTGCGAGCATAGCAGCTCCTCGACCGTGTCGATTGCGGTAGCGAGCATGGTGCTTCCAGTGCGTGGGTGAGGATCACTCCGAGTGGAGCCCTCGGGGTGTGTCTGGCCCACGACCGTGGCTTGCACGACAGGGCTAGACGAGGTGTGTCTGGGCACCCGTGAGCCAGCACGGGACTCACGAGGCCCTACCTCAAGGCGGGTTGCACCTGGTCTTGGTTCTTGATAGCTTCAGCAGCCTGCGAGATGGTTAGGCAACCTGCGCCAGACGAATTTCCTGAGGCAATCACATGAGAAGGCCAGACACCAACGACCCCAGGAGGTGACGTGAACGGGGTTGGCCCGCCAGACAGAGCTCAGTCATTGGGTTTATCAACACTGCAGGGACAGACCCGAGCACAGACGCCGTGCCTAGCCTACTCATGCAAGGAATCCTAAAGAAAGACAACTGGCGCGCGACTCCCGTGGTAACGAGGGCGGTCGCGGGTGGGGCATCGAAGTACCTGACAAGCAAGTGACAATCATAGAACGACTCAAGCAAAGAGGCAGGTTAGGTTAGATAGATGCAAGAACGATAGATGCCACTGGGACAGACCCGAGCGGCCTGGGGAGATGCAGCCCGAGGGGCGCTCCCAGCAGGGTAAGCTAAAGATGCAAAAGGATACATGTCGTAGGGACAGACCCATGCGACTTGGGGATAATGCTGCCCGAGGGGCGCCCCCAACTGAATGAACTGGAAAGAGTCACCTGATACCGTAGCTGGAGTGGTGTCAGAGTAACCAAAGATGCATGCCGAAGAGTTGTTCCTCACGAGCCGCCAGGGTCCTGAGCCTCGGGAGGCTCCCCGGGCCCAGGTGGCTCCTGGAGAACCGTCACGATCTCCTCCAGGACGGCGTGACGTCTGGCCTCCTGAGCCGCCAGGATGCTCTGCAGATGGCGCTGGAAGGTGACAACCGCGTTCGGCAAGCCGAATGGCATGCGAACGTAGCTGTGAGGTGGACCCTCGCACCGTCCAATGCGTGAAGGCCAGAAACGTCCCTGAGATGCGGCCCTGTTGAGCCCTGGAATGTCGACGCAGATGCCCAGCCCGCCGTCCTCGCCAGGATGGGGAGCTGCGCCAGGTGGTGGACGACGGTCGCCGCGTATGGTCCTTGCTTATTGAAGCTCCTGGATCGCCTTGGTGATGAACTCCCGAGCACTAGGCGCTCCACGCCTCGTGCCCTCTTGAGGGAAACGTGCAGCGAAGCACGCCTCCATGTGGTGCCCGAGCGCCTCCCTCATGACGTTGGCTAGGTCTGAGGCCCTCCAGAAGAGAGCCCCCGAGCCCAGCCTAAGGAGGGATCTGGGCACGCCTTCCTATGCGAGGGAGGGAGGCGCCCCGATTGCGGGCACAGATCCTGAGGTGGTGCCGCTGGAAACGCCGCTCTCATGAGGTCCTGGGTGGAACAACTGCTTCTTCTTCTTGGGGATGGCCTCATGAGGGTACAGGGTGCCTTCATTGTCGGGGTTTTTGACTACCGCGGCCTGGTAGGCGCACTCGAGGGAGCACACCGCATCTCTTTCTTCACATGGAACCATGATGATGCTGCCGCTCCCTGGCATCTTGAGCACGTTGTAGCCGTGGTGGGTCACTGCCATAAACTTGGCCAAGGTTGGATACCCAAGGATGGCGTTGTACGGCAGGCGAATGTGGGCGACGTCGAAGTTGATGAGCTTGGTGCGGTAGTTGTCACGCTGGTCGAAGGTGAGAGGGAGGCGGACCTTCCCTATCAGGGTGGTGGAGCCGTTGGACACTCCCGAGAAGGGCTTGGTAGGCTGCAGCTGATCGTATGGCACTTGAAGGCTGTCGAATGTCTCGACGGACAGGACATTCAGCCCTGCGCCACCGTCGATGAGGGTCTTGGTGACTTTAACGTTGCTGATGACGGGTAAGCAGAGCATCGGAAGGGTGCCGGCTCTTGCCGCACACTTGAGCTGGTCTGATGAGCCTAAGGTGATGGCACACTTGGACCACCTAAGCGGGCGTGTGGCTTCGAGCCTGGGAAGGGCCGCATTCACCTCTCGAGCAAAATGCTTGAATATACGCTGAGAGGCTGGGGCTTGAGCGCCACCCAAGATGCAGGCGATGGCTCAAGGCTCTTGGAAGCCCCCAGCCCCCTCGTCCTAATGATGGTCGTCGTTCCTCCTTGGCGGTGGCGGCAGCGGAGGGAGCCCGACGTTGCCCTGAGGGCGGTCCTCACGAGGCTGGTCTCTACAGGCGCCCTCACAAGGTGGATACTGCCAGCGGTCCTCACGAGGCCGGTCGCGCCACTCCTGGCGGTGGCTGCGGTCATCCCAGCGTCCCCCACTTCGTCCTCCTCCTCGGCCGTAGCCCCGGTCGTTGCGCTCGGGGCGTCCGTCGAAGCGCCCATCGCGGATGGCCCTGAGCTCCTGACAGTCGCTGGTGTTGTGGATGTGAACGTTGTGGAAGGCGCAGAACGGGTGGTTGGCCTTGGACGACTCGGGGTGGTCGGGGCCGCGCTTCATCTCTGGCTCTGCCGCGAGCACGGTAGCCCCCTTGCACTTCACGTCCTTGATCTTGGCCTCCTTGTCCTCCTGGTCGGCAGCTGGGAGCTCGAGGAGGGAAAGGCACCCTTCCTCAGCTCTTGCGCACTTGGTCGCCATGTTGAACATCTCCAGGGCCGTGCATAGCTCCTCGTGGATGGCGAGCTCTTCCTTTATCTTGACGTTGCGGACGCCATCGGAGAACGCGGAGATGATTGCTTCGTCCATTACCTTGGGGATCTTGAGGCGAACGTTGTTGAAGCACTGGATGTACTTATGCAGAGTTTCCCCTGGCTGCTGTTTGATATGCCGCGGGTCACCTGCGGCCGGCGGGCGGTCGCGAGTGCCCTGGGATTTGGCAACGAAATGCTCGCGCATCTCACCCAAGGAGGAGATCGATCCTGCAGGCAGGTTCAGGGGCCACGAGCGCACGCCATCCTTGAGGGCCATGGGGAACCAATTCGCCATGACCTTCTCGTCGCCGTTGGCCACCTCGATGCTTTGCTCATAGAGCTGCAGGAACTCTGCGGGGTTGGGGGTGCTATCGTAGCGTGGAGGCACGTACGGCTTGAACTTGTCAGGCCAACCGATGCTGCGCAGCTCGGGAGTGAAGGCATGGCAGCCTGTTGTGGTCACTAGAGCCCGTTGCGGGGGCTGATACGTCTCCGTCGTATCTAATTTTCCAAACACTTTTTCCCTTGTTTTGGATTCTAACTTGCATGATTTGAATGGAACTAACCCGGACTGACGTTGTTTTCAGTAGAATTGCCATGGTGTTATTTATGTGCAGAAACAAAAGTTCTCGGAATGACTTGAAACTCCACGGAACTTATTTTTGGAAAATATAAAAAATATTGGAACAAGAATCCACGTCAGGGGGCCCTCCACCTGTCCATGAGGGTGGGGGCGCGCCTGCCCCCCTTGGCGCGCCCCCTGCCTCGTGGGCCCCCTGTTGCTCCACTGACCTCAACTCCAACTCCATATATTCGTGTTCGGGGAGAAAAAAATCAGAGAGAAGGATTCATTGCGTTTTACGATACGGAGCCGCCGCCAAGCCCTAAACTCTCTTGGGAGGGCTGATCTGGAGTCCGTTCAGGGCTCTAGAGAGGGGAATCCATCGCCACCATCATCATCAACCATCCTCCATCACCAATTTCATGATGCTCACCGCCTTGTGTGAGTAATTCCATCGTAGGATTGCTGGACAGTGATGGGTTGGACGAGATTTATCATGTAATCGAGTTAGTTTTGTTAGGGTTTTATCCCTAGTATCCACTATGTTCTGAGATTGATGTTGTTATGACTTTGCTATGCTTAATGCTTGTCACTAGGGCCCGAGTGCCATGATTTCAGATCTGAACCTATTATGTTCTTATGAATATATGTGAGTTCTTGATCCTATCTTGCAAGTCTATAGTCACCTACTATGTGTTATGATCCGGGAACCCCGAAGTGACAATAATCGGGACCACTCCCGGTGATGACCGTAGTTTGAGGAGTTCATGTATTCACTATGTGTTAATGCTTTGGTCCGGTACTCTATTAAAAGGAGGCCTTAATATCCCTTAGTTTCTGTTAGGACCCCGCTGCCACGGGAGGGTAGGACAAAAGATGTCATGCAAGTTCTTTTCCATAAGCACGTATGACTATATTGAATACATGCCTACATTATATTGATGAATTGGAGCTAGTTACATGTCACCCTATGTTATGATCATTACATGATGAACCGCATCCGGCATAATTCTCCATCACCGATCCAGTGCCTACGAGCTTTTCACATATTGTTCTTTGCTTATTTACTTTTCCGTTGCTACTGTTACAATCACTACAAAACCCAAAAATATTACTTTTGCTACCTTTACCATTACTTCCATATTACTTTGCTACTAAATACTTTGCTGCAGTTACTAAGTTATCCAGGTGTGGTTGAATTGACAACTCAACTGCTAATACTTGAGAATATTCTTTGGCTCCCCTTGTGTCGAATCAATAAATTTGGGTTGAATACTCTACCCTCGAAAACAGTTGCGATCCCCTATACTTGTGGGTTATCAATACTATTTTCTGGCGCCGTTGCCGGGGATCATTGCTCTATTCTTTGAGTCACTTGGGATTTATATCTGCTGGTCATTATGAAGAACTTGAAAGACGAGAAAACTAAAATTATCCCTCAACTACGAGGGGAGGTAAGGAATTGCCATCTAGCTCTGCACTTGATTCTCCTTCTGTTTTGAGTAAGCTTGCGACACCTAAACCTGCTACTTCTATTAATTCTGATATGTCGCATGTTATTGATGATGCCACTTCTGCTATGCATGATACTTATGATGAAACTATTTCTATGCTTGATACTATTGTGCCACTTGGTGAATTTCTTGATGAACAACTTGCTAGGGCTAGAGAGAATGAAATTATTGAAACTAATTATATTGATGAAAGTGATGATGAAGGCTCTCCCCCTAATAAATATGAATTACCTGTTGTTCCTAAGGGTTATGTTATGGATGAAGAAGCTGCTAGAGCTATTTTAGCTTGCAATGATAGATATGATCTTAAGAAGTTATTAGCTAAATGGAAGCAGCAATCTCTTAATGCTAGAATGAAACTTGACCCTGCTTTTGCTACTTCACCTATCTGTGTTACTGATAAGGATTATGAATTCTCTGTTGATTCTGATATAATTACTTTGGTTGAATCTGATCCTTTTTATAGCTATGAATCTGAAACTGTTGTGGCACATCTTACTAAATTAAATGATATAGCCACCCTGTTCACTAATGATGAGAGAACTCGCTACTTTTATATCCTTAAAATATTTCCGTTCTCATCAAAGGGTGATGCTAAGATATGGTTTAATTCTCTTGATCCTGGTTGTGTCGTAGTCCCGGGATATGATTTATTACTTCTCGCTAAATATTTCCTGCTCATAAGAAACAAGCTGCTTTAAGGGATATATACAACTTTGTTCAAACTGAAGAAGAGAGTCGCCCACAAGCTTGGGGGAGGCTTCTCCAATTACTTAATGCTTTGCATGATCTGAAGGAAATATGCCCTAGAGGCAATAATAAAGTTAGTATTTATTTCCTTATATCATGATAAATGTTTATTATTCATGCTAGAATTGTATTAACCGGAAACATGATACATGTGTGAATACATAGACAAACAGAGTGTCACTAGTATGCCTCTACTTGACTAGCTCGTTGATCAAAGATGGTTATGTTTCCTAGCCATAGACAAAGAGTTGTCATTTGATTAATGGGATCACATCATTAGGAGAATGATGTGATTGACTTGACCCATTCCATTAGCTTGGCACTCGATCGTTTAGTATGCTGCTATTGCTTTCTTCATGACTTATACATGTTCCTATGACTATGATATTATGCAACTCCCGTTTACCGGAGGAACACTTTGTGTGCTACCAAACGTCTAACGTAATCGGGGTGATTATAAAGGTGCTCTACAGGTGTCTCCGAAGGTACTTGTTGGGTTGGCGTATTTCGAGATTAGGATTTGTCACTCCGATTGTTGGAGAGGTATCTCTGGGCCCACTCGGTAATGCACATCACTATAAGCCTTGCAAGCGTTGTAACGAACGAGATTGAACTAGGTATTGAGATACCGACGATCGAATCTCGGGCAAGTAACATTCCGATGACAAAGGGAACAACGTATGTTGTTATGCGGTTTGACCGATAAAGATCTTCATAGAATATGTGGGAGCCAATATGGAGCATCCAGGTTCCGCTATTGGTTATTGACCGGAGACGTGTCTCGGTCATGTCTACATTGTTCTCGAACCCGTAAGGTTCGCACGCTTAGAGTTTGATGACGGTTATATAATGAGTTAATGTGTTTTGATGTACCGAAGGTAGTTAGGAGTCCCGAATGAGATCGGGGACATGACGAGGAGTCTCGAAATGGTCGAGACGTAAAGATCGATATATTGGACGACTATATTCGGACATCGGAAAGGTTCCGAGCGATTAGGGTATTTTTCGAGTGGGAGAGTTACGGAATTCGCCGGGAGTATATGGGCCTTATTGGGCTTTAGGGAAAGAGAGGAGGCTGCTGCGCTCCCCAAGGCCTAGTCGGAATTGGACTAGGGGAGGGGCTGCGCCCCTCCTTCCTTCTCTTCTCTCTCCCCTTTCCTTGACTCCTACTCCTACTACTTGGAAGGGGGAATCCTACTCCCGATGGGAGTAGGACTCCCAGGCGTGCCATAGAGAGGGCGGCCTCCCCTCCTCCACTCCTTTATCTGAGGAGGGGGCACCCTTGTAGACACAACAATTGATCCTTGGATCTCTTAGCGTGTCTGGTGCCCCCTCCACCATAATCCACCTTGGTCATATCATAGCGGTGCTTAGGCGCAGCTGTGCGTCGGTAGAAGATCATCATCATCACCACGCTGTCATGCTGTCGGAACTCTCCCTCAAAGCTCGACTGGATCGGAGTTCGAAGGGCGTCATCGAGTTGAGCGTGTGCTGAACTTCGGAGGTGCCGTGCGTTCGTACTTGATCGGTCGGATCGTGAAGGCGTCGACTACATCAACGCGTTGTGCTAACGCTTCGCTTTCGGTCTCACAGTGCGTGGACAATACTCTCCCCTCTCGTTGCTATGCATCACCATGATCTTGTGTGTGCGTAGGATTTTTTGAAATTACTCGTTCCCCAACAGTGGCATCCGAGCCAGGTTTTATGCGTAGATGTTATATGCACGAGTAGAACACAAGTGAGTTGTGGGCGATACAAGTCATACTGCTTACCAGCATGTCACACTTTGGTTCGGCGGTATTGTTGGATGAAGCGGCCCGGACCGACATTACGCATACGCTTACGCGAGACTGGTTCTACCGACGTGCTTTGCACACAGGTGGCTGGCGGGTGTCAGTTTCTCGAACTTTAGTTGAATCGAGTATGGCTACGCCCGGTCCTTGAGAAGGTTAAAACATCACTAACTTGACGAACTATCGTTGTGTTTTCGATGCGTAGGTAAGAACGGTTCTTGCTCAGCCCGTAGCAGCCACGTAAAACTTGCAACAACAAAGTAGAGGACGTCTAACTTGTTTTTGCCAGGCATGTTGTGATGTGATATGGTCAAGGCATGATGCTAAATTTTATTGTATGAGATGATCATGTTTTGTAACGAGTTATCGACAACTGGCAGGAGCCATATGGTTGTCGCTTTATTGTATGCAATGCAATCGCCCTGTAATGCTTTACTTTATCACTAAGCGGTAGCGATAGTCGTAGAAGCATAAGTTGGTGCTCATGACGGTGCTTCAGAGATGGAGATCACAAGCACAAGATGATGATGGCCATATCATATCACTTATATTGATTGCATGTGATGTTTATCTTTTATGGATGTTATCTTGCTTTGATTGACGGTAGCATTATAAGATGATCTCTCACTAAATTATCTAGGTATAAGTGTTCTCCCTGAGTATGCACCGTTGCGAAAGTTCTTCGTGCTGAGACAGCACGTGATGATCGGGTGTGATAGGCTCTACGTTCAAATACAACGGGTGCAACACAGTTGCACACGCGGAATACTCAGGTTAAACTTGACAAGCCTAGCATTTAACAGATATGACCTCGGAACACTGAGACTGAAAGGTCGAGCGTGAATCATATAGTAGATATGATCAACAAAGTGATGTTCGCCATTGAAACTACTCCATCTCACGTGATGATCATACATGGTTTAGTTGATTTGGATCACGTGATCACTTAGAGGATTAGAGGGATGTCTATCTAAGTGGGATTTCTAAAGTAATATGATTAACTGAACTTAAATTTATCATGAACTTAGTCCTGGTAGTATTAGCATATCTATGTTGTAGATCAATAGCTCGCGTTTAGCTCCCCTGTTTTATTTTGATATGTTCCTAGAGAAAACTAAGTTGAAAGATGTTAGTAGCAATGATGCGAACTTGGTCCGTGATCTGAGGATTAACCTCATTGCTGCACAGAAGTATTATGTCCTTGATGCACGCTAGGTGACAAAACTATTGCAGGAGCAGATGCAGACGTTATGAACATTTTGACAAAAGCTCAGTATGATGACTACTTGATAGTTTAGTGCACCATGCCTTACGGCTTAGAACCGGGACTTCAAAAATGTTTTGAACGCTACGGAGCATATAAGATGTTCCAAGAGTTGAAATTGGTATTTCATACTCATGCCCATGTCGAGAGGTATGAGACCTCTGACGGCACTTTGCCAATAAGATGGAGGAGAATAGCTCAACCAGTGAGCATGTGCTCAGATTGTCTGAGTACTACAATTACTTGAATCAAGTGGGAGTTAATCCTCCAGATAAGATAGTAATTGACAAACTTCTCTAGTCACTATCACCAAGTTAATAGAACTTCGTGATGAACTATAATATGCAAGGGATGACGAAAGTAATTCCCGAGCTCTTCGCGATGCTGAGATCGGCGAAGGTAGAAATCAAGAAAAGAGCATCAAGTGTTGATGGTTAACAAGATCACTAGTTTCCAGAAAAGGGAAAAGGGAAAGAAGGGGAACTTCAATAAGAACGGCAAGCAAGTTGTTGTTCAAGTGAAGAAGCCCAAGTTTGGACCTAATCCTGAGACTAAGTGCTTCTACTGCAAAGGGGCTGGTCACTGGAAGCGGAACTGCCCCAAGTATTTGGCGGATAAGAAGGATGGCAAAGTGAACAAAGGTATATTTGATATACATGTTATTGATGTGCACTTTACTAGTGTTTATAGCAACCCCTCAGTATTTGATACTAGTTCAGTTGCTAAGATTAGTAACTCGAAACGGGAGTTGCAGAATGAACATAGACTAGTTAAGGATGAAGTGACGATGTGTGTTGGAAGTGGTTCCAAGATTGATATGATCATCATCGCACACTCTGTATACTTTCGGGCTTAGTGTTGAACCTAAATAAGTGTTATTTGGTGTTTGCGTTGAGCATGAATATGATTTGATCATGTTATTGCAATACAGTTATTCATTTAAGTTAGAGAATAATTGTTGTTCCGTTTACATGAATAAAACCTTATATGGTTACACACCCAATGAAAATGGTTCGTTGGATCTCGACCGTAGTGATACACATATTCATAATATTGAAACCAAAAGATGCAAAGTTAATTATGATAGTGCAACTTATTTGTGGCACTGCCGTTTAGGTCATATTGGTGTAAAGCGCATGAAGAAACTCCACGCTGATGGGCTTTTGGAATCACTTGATGCTTGCGAACCATGCCTTATGGGCAAGATGACTAAGTCTCCGTTCTCCGGAACAATGGAGCGAGGAACTGACTTATTCGAAATAATACATACTGATGTATGCGATCCGATGAGTGTTGAGGCTCGCAACGGGTATCATTATTTTCTGACCTTCACAGATGATATGAATAGATGTGGGTATATCTACTTGATGAAACATAAGTCTGAAACATTTGAAAAGTTCAAAGAATTTCAGAGTGAAGTGGAAAATCATCGTGACAAGAAAATAAGGTTTCTACGATCTGATCGCGGAGACAAATATTTGAGTTACGAGTTTGGTCTTCAATTAAAACAATGTGGAATAGTTTCACAAACTCGTGCCACCTGGAACACCACAGCATAATGGTGTGTCCGAACGTCATAACCGTACTTTATTGGATATAGTGCAATCTATGATGTTTCTTACCGATTTACCACTATAGTTTTGGGGTTATGCATTAGAGACAGTTGCATTCACGTAAAAAAGGGCACCATCTAAATTCTTTTGAGACGACACCATATGAACTGTGGTTTGGCAAGAAACCAAATTTGTTGTTTCTTAAAGATTGGGGTTACGATGCTTATAAGAAAAAAATCATCCTGATAAGCTCAAACCCAAATCGGAGAAATGTGTCTTCATAGGATACCCAAAGGAGATAGTTGGGTACACCTTCTATCACAGATCCGAATGCAAGATTCGTTGCTAAGAATGGATCCTTTCTAGAGAAGGAGTTTCTCTCGAAAGAAGTGAGTGGGAGGAAAGTAGATCTTGATGAGGTAATCTGTACCTGCTCCCTTATTGGAAAGTAGTTCATCACGAAATCTGTTCCTGTGACTCCTACACCAATTAGTGAGGAAGCTAATGATGATGATCATGTAACTTCAGATCAAGTTACTACCGAACCTCGTAGGTCAACCAGAGTGAGATCCACACCAGAGTGGTACGGTAATCCTATTCTGGAGGTCATGTTACTTGACCATGACAAACCTACGAACTATGAGGAAGCGATGATGAGCCCAGATTCCGCGAAATGGTTTGAGGCCATGAAATCTGAGATGGGATCCATGTATGAGAACAAATTATGGACTTTGATTGACTTGCCCAAATGATCGGTGAGCCATTGAGATTAAATGGATCTTCAAGAGGAAGACGGACGCTGATAGTAGTGTTACTATCTACAAAGCTAGAATTGTCGCAGAAGGTTTTCGACAAGTTCAAGGTGTTGACTACGATGAGAGTTTCTCACTCGTATCTATGCTTAAGTCTGTCCGAATCATGTTAGCAATTGCCGCATTTTATGAAATCTGGAAAATGGATAAACAAAACTGCATTCCTTAATGGATTTATTAAAGAAGAGTTGTATATGATGCAACCAGAAGGTTTTGTCGATCCTAAAGGTGTTAACAAAATGTGCAAGCTCCAGCGATACATCTATGGACTGGTGCAAGCATCTCAGAGTTGGAATATACGCTTTGATGAGTTGATCAAATCATATATTTTTATATAGACTTGCGGTGAAGCATGTATTTACAAGAAAGTGAGTGGGAGCACTACAACATTTCCGTAAGTATATGTGAATGACATATTGTTGATCGGAAATAATGTAGAATTGTTCTGCAAAGCATAAAGGAGTGTTTGAAAGGAGTTTTTCAAAGAAAGACCTCGGTGAAGCTGCTTACATATTGAGCATCAAGATCTATAGAGATAGATCAAAACGCTTGATAAGTTTTTTCATTGAGTACATACCTTGACAAGATTTTGAAGTAGTTCAAAATGGAACAGTCAAAGAAATAGTTCTTGCCTGTGTTACAAGGTGTGAAATTGATTAAGACTCAAAGCCCGACCATGGCAGAAGATAGAAAGAGAATGAAAGTCATTCCCTATGCCTCAACCATAGGTTCTATAAAGTATGCCATGCTGTGTACCAGATCTATTGTATACCCTACCTTTGAGTTACGCAAGGAGTACAATAGTGATCTAGGAGTAGATCACTGGACAGCGGTCAAAATTATCCTTAGTGGAATAAGGATATGTTTCTCAATTATGGAGGTGACAAAAGGTTCGTCATAAAGAGTTACATCGATGCAAGCTTTGACACCCATCTGGATGACTCCAAGTCTCGATCTAGATACATATTGAAAGTGGGCGATATTAGCTAGAGTAGCTCCGTGCAGACTATTGAAGACATAGAATATTTGCAAAATACATACGGATCTGAATGTGGCAGACCCGTTGACTGAACTTCTCTCACAAGCAAAACATGATCACACCTTAGTACTCTTTGGGTGTTAATCACATAGCGATGTGAACTAGATTATTGACTCTAGTAAACCCTTTGGGTGTTAGTCACATGACGATGGGTGTTAATCACATGGTAATGTGAACTATTGGTGTTAAATCACATGGCGATGTGAACTAGATTATTGACTCTAGTGCAAGTGGGAGACTGAAGGAAATATGCCCTAGAGGCAATAATAAAGTTATTATTTATTTCCTTATATCATGATAAATGTTTATTATTCATGCTAGAATGGTATTAACCGGAAACATGATACATGTGTGAATACATAGACAAACAGAGTGTCACTAGTATGCCTCTACTTGACTAGCTCGTTGATCAAAGATGGTTATGTTTCCTAGACATAGACAAAGAGTTGTCATTTGATTAATGGGATCAAATCATTAGGAGAATGATGTGATTGACTTGACCCATTCCGTTAGCTTAGCACTCGATCGTTTAGTATGTTGCTATTGCTTTGTTCATGACTTATACATGTTCCTATGACTATGAGATTATGCAACTCCCATTTACCGGAGGAACACTTTGTGTGCTACCAAACGTCAAAATGTAACTGGGTGATTATAAAGGTGCTCTACAGGTGTCTCCGAAGGTACTTGTTGGGTTGGTGTATTTTGAGATTAGGATTTGTCACTCCGATTGTCGGAGAGGTATCACTGGGCCCACTCGGTAATGCACATCACTATAAGCCTTGCAAGCGTTGTAACTAATGAGTTAGTTGCGAGATGATGTATTACAGAACGAGTAAAGAGACTTGCCGGTAACGAGATTGAACTAGGTATTGAGATACCGACGATCGAATCTCGGGCAAGCAACATACCGATGACAAAGGGAACAACGTATGTCGTTATGCGGTTTGACCGATAAAGATCTTCGTAGAATATGTGGGAGCCAATATGAGCATCCAGGTTCTGCTATTGGATATTGACCGGAGACGTGTCTCGGTCATGTCTACATTGTTCTCGAACCCGTAGGGTCCGCACGCTTAAAGTTTGATGATGGTTATATTATGAGTTTATGTCTATTGATGTACCGAAGGTAGTTCTGAATCCCGGATGAGATCGGGGACATGACGAGGAGTCTCGAAATGGTCGAGACGTAAAGATCGACATATTGGACGACTATATTCGGACATCGGAAAGGTTTCGAGTGATTCAGGTATTTTTCGGAGTACCGGAGAGTTACGGGAATTGGCCGGAGAGTATATGGGCCTTATTGGGCTTTAGGGGAAAGAAAGAGGAGAGGCTGCGCGCCCCCAAGGCCTAGTCCGAATTGGACTAGGGGGAGGGGCTGCGCCCCCTCCTTCCTTCTCTTCTCTCTCCCCTTTCCTTGACTCATACTCCTACTACTTGGAAGGGTGGGAATCCTACTTCCGGTGGGAGTAGGACTCCTCCTAGGGCGCGCCATAGAGAGGGCCGGCCCTCCTCCTCCTCCACTCCTTTATATACGGGGAGGGGGCACCCCTTAGAGACACTACAATTGACACCTTGGATCTCTTAGCCGTGTGCGGTGCCCCCCTCCACCATAATCCACCTCGGTCATATCGTAGCGGTGCTTAGGTGAAGCCCTGCGTCGGTAGAACATCATCATCGTCACCACACCGTCGTGCTGACGGTACTCTCCCTCAAAGCTCGGCTGGATCGGAGTTTGAGGGACATCATCGAGTTGAACGTGTGCTGAACTCGGAGGTGCCGTGCGTTCGGTACTTGATCGGTCGGATCGTGAAGACGTACGACTACATCAACCGTGTTGTGCTAAAGCTTTCGCTTTCAGTCTACGAGGGTACGTGGACAACACTCTCCCCTCTCGTTGCTATGCATCACCATGATCCTGTGTGTGCGTAGGAAATTTTTTGAAATTACTACGTTCCCCAACATGATCATCCTCTTAAGAAAAATGAAATACTTGATATCTTTTATAATGGACTAACCGATGCTTCCAGAGATTACCTGGATAGTTGTGCTGGTTCTGTTTTCAGGGAAAGAACACCGGATGAAGCTGAAATTCTATTGAATCATATGTTGAAAAATGAAAAATAATTGGACACTTCCTGAGCCAATTCCTGAGCCTATTCCTAAACCAACTCCGAAGAAAAGGTGTGTTCTATTTCTCAGTCCTGAAGATATGCAAGAGGCAAAGAAATCTATGAAAGAAAAAGGTATTAAAGCTGAAGATGTTAAGAATTTACCTCCTATTGAAGAAATACATGGTCTTAATTTACCGCCTGTTGAAGAAATACATTGTTTTAATTCATCACCTATTGAAGAAACGCATGGTCTTGATAACCCGACACAGATAGTAAAGGTAAATTCTCTCTATAGATATGATAAAGCTGAAATCCCTCCTACTAAGTTTCCTAGCCAATGTTTGGATGAGTTTGATAAATTTATGGTTAGGCAAGAAGATTTTAATGCTTATTTTGGTAGACAATTAAAATAAAATGATTATATGATTGAACACTTGCGTGATTATATGTCTAGAGTTAAAGGTGAACTTAAACTCATTAGTAAACATGCTTCTATGGTTACCACTCAAGTAGAACAAGTACTTAAGGCTCAAAATGATTTGCTCAATGAATTAAATAGTAAGAATAATGATTTTGCTATTAGAGTGGCTACTAGAACCGATAGAATGACTCAGGAACCTTTGTATCATGAAGGCCACCCTAAGAGAATTGAGCAAGATTCTCAGAGAAATAATATAGATGCACCTAGTCCTTCTAAGAAGAAGAAAAAGAAAAATGATAGGACTTTGCATGCTTCTAGTCAACCTATTGTAGACACACCTGAGAATCCAAACGATATTTCTATATCTGATGCTGAAACACAATCTGGTAATGAACATGAACCTAGTGATAATGTTAATGATGATGTTCATGTTGATGCTCAACCTAGTAATGACAATGATGTAGAAATTGAACCTGCTGTTGATCTTGATAACCCACAATCAAAGAATCAACGTTGTGATAAGAGACTTTGTTGCTAGGAAGCACGGTAAAGAAAGGGAGCCATGGGTTCAGAAACCCATGCCTTTTCCTCCCAAACCATCCAAGAAAAAGGATGATGAGGATTTTGAGCGCTTTGTTGAAATGATTAGACCTATCTTTTTGCGCATGCGATTAACTGATATGCTCAAAATGAATCCTTATGCTAAGTACATGAAAGAAATTGTCACTAATAAAAAAAAGATACCAGAAGCTTAAATTTCCACCATGCTTGCTAATTATACTTTTAAGGGTGGAATACCCAAGAAACTTGGAGATCCAGGAGTACCAACTATACCATGCTCCATTAAGAGAAATTATGTTAAAACTGCTTTGTGTGATCTTGGAGCCGGTGTTAGTGTTATGCCTCTCTCTTTATATCGTAGACTTGATTTGAATAAGTTAACACCTACTGAAATATCTTTGCAAATGGCTGATAAATCAACTACTATACCTGTTGGTATTTTTGAGGATGTGCCCATTGTAGTTGCAAACGTTACTATTTTAACGGACTTTGTTATTCTTGATATTCCCGAGGACGATAGTATGTCTATTATTCTTGGAAGACCTTTTTTGAATACTGCAGGGGCTGTTATTGATTGCAACAAAGCAATGTCACTTTTCATGTTAATGGTAATGAGCACACGGTACACTTTCCAAGGAAACAACCCCAAGTCCACAGTATAAATTCTATCAGAAAAATGCCATCGATTATTTTTGGAGGTTTTGAATTTCCTCTTCCTACTATTAAGAAGAAATATGATATTCTTATTATTGGGGATGTGCATATCCCCGTTGAGATAACATAGTGTTATTCGAAATTTCTCCGGTTCCATGTTATTCGGAATGAGTTTGTTAACAAGACTTGATCAACCTTGTTAGTGGATTCCTTTTGATGAGCATGAGATGGATGAAACTAGAAGGCACAACCTTCTGTACCCTCCTTTTAACTTCTGTTATTTAGTTGAAATAAAGCAAAAATAGTATTTTCCTGTCTATTTTCTGAATATCCGTGCAATGTAAAAATACCCCAAAAATAAAAGTTCTCCCAATGCCCTGCCAAATTAATATGATTTTTTCTGGAATATTTGAGAATATCTGGCACCGAGAACACAACAGGGGGAGCAAGCACCTAGCCACGAGGGTCCAGGGCGCGCCCCCTGCCTCGTGGGCCCATTGTGTCTCCCCTCCATTTATTCCTGCACCCACACACTTCTTCTTCCTCCCAAAAAATTCACCATCCAGCTCAAGCACGAGTTCTAGCTCACTTCGCTGCAATTTTCGATCTCCTTGCTCAAAGCACCTCTCACAAAACTGCTTTGGGAGATTGGTCCTTGGTATGTGACTCCTCCATTGATCCAATTAGTTTTTTTTCTCGTGCTTTATTCTTTGCAAATTTGTGCTGCCTAGGTGACCATGTTCTTGAGCTTGCATGTCAAATTTATATGGTTCTAAGTAGTTCTAATGCATGACATAGGCTTTAGGCACTTGTAGGAGTAGTTGCTATCAATTTTGTTGAGCTTGGTTCACTTTTATTTGAAGTTACTAAAATTTTCAGAAATTTTTCAGAGGAAGAAATATGCTTAGGAAAATGTACCAAGGTGGTTCTTCAAGGAAGCAAGGACCCAGGCTTGCAATGCGTGATACTAACGATGAGCCACCAAGGAACGCCCCAGTGTGGCCTTGTGAATGGCCTTCAGAGGACTTCATGGATCGAGCGGGAATTAAGGAAGAATTTAACGCATATTTGTGTAATGCTGATCTTGTGAGCTTCGAGGCAGAAAAGTGCACTGAGTACCACTATCTCACTAGTTCCTTTGTGAGGAGGTTTGAATATTCATCTTCACGTAATTCTCAAACTGTCCTGTTTGATCTTTATGAAAATTCTTATACCATGGACTTAGAGGATTTTACCACTGCTTGCAAACTTCCACAATGGGGTAGTGCTAGTGAACCTCGCAAATCTGAATTTAGAGATTTTCTTGCTAGTATAACTGTGGGGGAATCTAAAAATATAGCACAAGATACCATAGGGAGCATTCATTTTCCTGCTATACATTATTTTGCTCTCTTTATAGGTAGGTGCATAAATGGTAAAGATGAAGCATGTCATATGTGTGTCCCTGACCTCAGTATTCTTAGGAGTGTTGTGTTAGGAGACAAATCTTATAATTTGGGAGCCATTGTTGCACGTAGGTTGCATAATAATAGATTTAATGGAGATTTCTTTGGTGGAATTTATGTAACCCGTTTAGCTAATTTTCTGGGTGTAACCATACGTGAGGATGATATTGAATTGCCTCCTACTTATCTAGACTATAATACCATGGTTCATCATCATTTTCTTGAGAGGAACGAGCAGTCCCTCCAGTATCGCTTAATCTTTGACACACATCATGCTGTCCATATTACTCTCCTTACTCCTGCCGTCTTTGATTATCAGGCAAAAGGAAGACATTTTATTACCAGAGAGGAGGCAGATGAGTACGAGAGGAGGTCGGAGGCAGCTCGCCGTCACGCTGCAGCTCGGGAGGCAATAGCCGCTGCATCTCAGTACGACCCCGGTTACAACTATGGATATCCGCCAGGCCATCCGTGGCAATAAACCAACTTAGGCCAAAAGCCTAAGGTTGGGGGAGTACGTATTTCTCACCGACACTACATTTATGTCCACACACTCATGCTAGTTGTTGGTGCTCACACTTTTTCACTGTATTATCCATGCTAGTTTATTTTCCTTTTTATGCTTTCTTCTTGTGTGTTTAATAAATCTTAAGAAAAACAAAAAATATTAGTAATAGCTTTTAGTTAGTTTACTTTTCTTGTTGTAGTAATAATAATTAAAAAGAAAACCCAAAAATATTTCCCGTTCTTCTTTTGCTTGTTGGGAGCTTTCCCCTGTAAATAGTTTTATTTCTTTTCTTTTCTTTGGGGGTCGATAGGAGAAGACCATGATTAAATTGTTGAAGTGGCTCTTATATGCATTATTGTTGATTTAACCAAGAGCCCACATTGCCTTGTCTTCTCCTGTTTATTGAATGCTAGCATATTCCAGCTTAGTCCAATGCACGTGCACTATTATTATTATTCACATCTTTCGGTCGTGCAAGTGAAAGGCAATTATGACGATATATGATGGACTGATTGAGATGAGAGAAGCTGGTATGAACTCGACCTCTCTTGTTTTTCTAAATATGATTAGTTCATCGTTCCTAATTCAGCTTATTATGAATAAATATGTTTGCAATGACAATTAGAGATTATAGTTGCTCGTGCCATGCTTGATTAGCTATGAGTTATAATGGTTTACCATGTGTGCCAACATGCTATTGAAATGGTCGTGATGTGGTATGATGGGGTGGTATCCTCCTTTGAATGATTTAAGTGACTCGACTTGGCACATGTTCACACATGTAGTTGAAACAAATCAACATAGCCTTCACGATATTTATGTTCATGGTGGATTATATCCTACTCATGCTTGCACTCAATGTTTATTAATTTTAATGCATGTTCATGACTATTGTCGCTCTCTGGTTGGTCGCTTCCCAGTCTTTTGCTAGCCTTCACTTGTACTAAGCGGGAATACTGCTTGTGCATCCAACCCCTTACACCCCAAAGTTTTTCCATATGAGTCCACCATACCTTCCTATATGCGGTATCTACCTGCCGTTCCAAGTAAATTTGTATGTGCCAAACTCTAAACCTTCAAATGAAATTATGTTTCGTATGCTCGAATAGCTCATGTATCAACTAGGGCTGTCCGTATCTTCCATGCTAGGCGGGTTATTCTCAAGAGGAGTGGACTCCACTCCTCACTCACGAGAAAATGGCTGGTCACCGGGATGCCCAGTCCCATGCTTTATGCAAATCAAATCAAAATAATTGCAAACAAAAATCCCCCGGGACTGTTTTTAGTTGGAGGCACTCGTAGTTTCGAGCAAGCCATGGATTGATGCTTGTTGGTGGAGGGGGAGTATAAACTTTACCATTCTGTTTGGGAACCGCCTATAATGTGTGTAGCATGGAAGATATCGCCATCTCTTGGTTGTTATGTTGACAATGAAAGTATGCCGCCCAAAATATTATTTATCTCTGCTTTAAAATTGAGCTCTGGCACCTCTACAAATCCCTGCTTCCCTCTACGAAGGGCCTATCTATTTACTTTTATGTTGAGTCATCACCCTCTTATTAAAAAGCACCAGCTGGAGAGCACAACTGTCATTTGCATCCATTACTATTAATTTATATTGGGTATGACTATGATTGGATCTCTTTTACCATGAGTTACAATGTCTAGTCAGTCCTTGATTTTTAAAGGTGCTCCGCATTTATGTTTTGCGGTCTCAGAAAGGGCTAGCGAGATACCATCCTGTTATATCATATTATGATTATTTTGAGAAAGTGTTGTCATCCGAGATTTATTATTATTGCTCGCTAGTTGATTATGCCATTGACATGAGTAGACATGAGACCTAAGTGCTATTGTGAATGTGGTTATTTATAATCTTTGCTGAAAACTTGAATGCTAGCTTTACATATTTACAACAAGAAGAGCAAACCGAGTTTGTAAAAGTTTTTCTTTATCACTTTCAGTTTATCAACTGAATTGCTTGAGGACAAGCAAAGGTTTAAGCTTGGGGGAGTTGATACGTCTCCATCGTATCTACTTTTCCAAACACTTTTGATCTTGTTTTGGACTCTAACTTGCATGATTTTAATGGAACTAACCCGGACTGATGCTGTTTTCAGCAGAATTGCCATGGTGTTATTTATGTGCAGAAACAAAAGTTCTCGGAATGACCTGAAACTCCACAGAACTTATTTTTGGAAAATATTAAAAATACTGGAAGAAGAATCCATGTCAGGGGGCCTCCACCTGTCCACGAGGGTGGGGGCGCGCCCCTTGCCTCGTGGGCTCCCTGTTGCTCCATCGACCTCAACTCCAACTCCATATATTCGTGTTCGGGGAGAAAAACATCGGAGAGAAGGATTCATCGCGTTTTACTATACGAAGCCGCCGCCAAGCCCTAAACTCTCCCGGGAGGGCTGATCTAGAGTCCGTTCGGGGCTCCGGAGAGGGGAATCCGTCGCCATCGTCATCATCAACCATCCTCCATCACCAATTTCATGATGCTCACCGCCGTGCGTGAGTAATTCCATCGTAGGCTTGCTGGACAGTGATGGGTTGGATGAGATTTATCATGTAATCGAGTTAGTTTTGTTAGGGTTTGATCCCTAGTATCCACTATGTTCTGAGATTGATGTTGCTGTGACTTTGCTATGCTTAATGCTTGTCACTAGGGCCCGAGTGCCATGATTTAAGATCTGAACCTATTATGTTTTCATGAATATATGTGAGTTCTTGATCCTATCTTGCAAGTCTATAGTCACCTACTATGTGTTATGATCCAGCAACCCCAAAGTGACAATAATCGGGACCACTCCCGGTGATGACCGTAGTTTGGCGGGTCACGCCGCGGGACCGCGCGTCTTGGTGCGAGGGCAGCGTCTTGATGCGGAGGTGGTGGAGGCGCTCCGTGAGCAACGTTGCCCGCTGCTGGAGGTGGTCGAGGTAGCGAATGGGACGGTGCAGGAGAGCGCCCAGCGGCGCTGACGAGCTCGGTAATGCGGTCGAGCCAGTCGTTGTAGAGGTCGTCGACTAGATGGTAACGCAGGAGCTCGCGGACCATGTGCAGCGCAGCATGAGCGTCCGTGGGCGCGCGCTGAGCGTGGGACGACGAGCCGGCCAGAGTCAGCGACGGGGTGGCGGTGCGTCCGTCCCGCCGCACGGAAGGGTGCAGCGATGAAGCTTGTTGTTTGTTCCCTGCTGGGCCGGTGGCGGCGTTGGCAGCGGGCGATGGAGAACGGCGGGGAGGTCCACTGACGGGCTCCGTCTGAGCGACGCAAGAAGAGAGGGTGTCACGACGCTCAGGACGGGCTCAACGAGCGTCAGCCATGGATCCGGTGGAGCAGCGGAGCGCGGATCGACAGAAGAAAGGCTTCAGCACACTCCTACCTGGCGCGCTGAAAGCAAATGCTCCCTGGGTGGTTTTGGTAATTAATGTCAACATATCTCTTGTTGGACTAATGGTTTTATCTAGGATATTTCAGACAAGTTCAACAAATGGAGTGGCGTGGACAAGAGGATGTGGAACCCCTTCTAGATGCTAAGGATAGAAGATTGGCAAAGGCTCAAAAGCTCAAGACTCTACATTTTCATTTTAGTGATCCAAGATCACATTGAGTCCTTAGGAAAGCCAATACTATTAAAAGGGGATGAGGTGTTGCTTAATGGCTTGCTTGCTCAAAATGCTTAGTGATATGCTCCAAAGCCCTCAACCACTTTCTCCTATCCACATATGTCCCAAACTAAAAGTCAAACTCAGCCCTACCGATTTGATCTATCCGGCGCCACCGAGTTCATCTGACATAGCCACTGCCATAAACCCTAATCAATTCGTTCTCACCGATGGGATCCCGGTCTCACCGAGATGGGCTTGCAAACTCTCTGGTGCCTGTTGCATTTATTTTGGCCTCACCAAGATTTGTAATCGGTCTCACCGAGTTTGCTTGACCAACTCTTTGGTTAGCCCTTTACCAAAATCGGTCCCACCGAGTTTGTGTAATCGGTCAAACCGAGATGACGTTTTACCCTAACACTAGCACATCGGTCCCACCAAGTTGTTCATATCGGTCCCACCGAAATGTCTAACGGTCACATTATGAACTGAATCGGTCTGACTGAGTTTTCTGATTTGGTCCTACCGAGTTTGGCAAGTTGTGTGTAACGGTTAGATTTTGTGTGGAGGCTATATATACCCCTCCACCCTTCCTTCATTCGCGAGAAAAGCCATCAAAACATGCCTACACTTCGAGCATACGTTTTCTGAGGAAGAACCACCTACTCATGTGTTGAGGTCGAGATATTCCATTCCAACCACATAAATCTTGATCTCTAGCCTTCCCCAAGTTGCTTTCTACTCAAATCATCTTTTCACCAAATCCAAATCTGTGAGAGAGAGTTGAGTGTTGGGGAGACTATCATTTGAAGCACAAGAGCAAGGAGTTCATCATCAACACACCATCTATTACCTTTTGGAGAGTGGTGTCTCCTAGATTGGTTAGGTGTCACTTGGGAGCCTCCGTCGAGATTGTGGAGTTGAACCAAGGAGTTTGTACGGGCAAGGAGATTGCCTACTTCGTGAAGATCTACCCTAGTGAGGCAAGTCGTTCGTGGGCGATGGCCATGGTGGGATAGACAAGATTGCTTCTTCGTGGACCCTTCGTGGGTGGAGCCCTCCGCGGACTCGCGCAACCATTACCCTTCGTGGGTTGAAGTCTCCATCAACATGGATGTACGATAGCACCACCTATCGGAACCACAGAAAAAATCTTCGTGTTTCCAATTGCGTTTGCACACTCCAATCCCATCCCTTTACATTCTTGCAACTTGCCTGCTTTATTTTCCGCTGCTCATATACTCTTACCATGCTTGCTTGATATGTATTGTGAATGTTTAAACTTGTGCTAAAACTCTACCTTAACTTGAAGAAAATAAAAACTGCAACTTTTCTTTGTTAAGAGTCTATTCACCCCCCTCTAGACACCTCTTCTCGATCCTTTCAATTGGTATCAGAGCTTTGGTCTCCATTGATTTGGTTTAAACACCTTTAGAGGAAGATGGACGAGTCTACGTTGGGGAGTCTTAGACGTAGAGTGCCTATTCTTGATGCAGAGTTCTTTCATGGGTGGAAAAATGAGATGCTTGTGATTTTCAATGAATATCATTTGAACAAGTATATTATTAGCCCTTGTGCACCTCATGTTGATCCTTTGCATCCTACCCTTGATGAGTCTATTTACATGATTCACAACCTTAGAACTATTAATCTTATCACTAGAGGTTTGCCTAGAAACTTGATTGGATGTTTGCCTACTCTTGATTGTGCCTACAATATACGGAGATTCCTTGAGGAACGATTTCCAAACTATTCCTTGAAAAACTTAGATGAGATTCTTCATAAGTCTATTGCTTTCACTAAGATCAGTCCTCATGATCCTAAGTATGGTGATTGTTTGTTTGAGCTTTGTGATTTTATGCGTGCCAAAGGAGATGTTGGAATCATTAGCAATATCATTTCCGAAGTCATTAGAATCCATAAAGATGCACATTGTTATGGTCATAAATCTAATGAATCACCCTCTCTAGGAATTGATGCATCACAAGATGACGTTGAACATGGATACTATGATGAGGATGATGATAGTGACTTTGATCTCGATGAGTCGATGAGACACTTTGGTCTTATGGCCAATCTTCGCGGCTACATGGATGGAGGAAAGGAATGGGTCCTTGATATATAGTGGATGTACCGATCATATGACCGGAGACAAGGACATGTTTCGTGAGCTTGCTGAAAACGATGGTCCTCGAAAGTGTGTCACCTTAGGTGATAACTCAAAGGGTAAGGTGGTTGGCCTTGGTAAGGTGGCCATCTCACATGATAGCTCATACAAAATGTTATGCTCGTTGAATCTCTTGGCTATAATCTACTTTCTATATCTAGACTTGATGATTTTGGCTTCAATGTCCTATTTACTAAAGTAGATTGCCAAGTGTTTCGTAGAGATAACCATAATATGGTCTTTACTGGTATACGTAGAGGCGATCTATACATTGTTGAATTCACTAAAAAGGCTCAACCTCGAACTTTCTTTATTGCTAAATCTTCTAAAGGTTAGTTGTGGCATAGATGGTTAGGTCATGTGGGCATGCGAAATCTTGATAAACTTATTAAAGGTAATCATATCCTTGGAGTAAAAGATGTTATATTTGACAATGATAGATTATGTAGTGCTTGTCAAGCAGGAAAACAAGTTGGAGGAAGTCACCCCGTGAAGAACATTATGACCACGAGAAGACCGCTCGAGCTACTTCATATGGATCTCTTTGGTCCCAATGCCTATAAAAGTCTCGGTGGTAACTCATTTGGTCTAGTCATAGTCGATGATTTTTCAAGATTTACGTGGGTGTTCTTTCTTGATGATAAATCACAGGTCCGAACGATCTTCAATAACTTCGCTAGAAAGGCCCAAAATCAATTTGAAGTGAAGATCAAGAAGGTTCGAAGTGACAACAGAACGGAGTTCAAGAACGCAAATGTGGATACCTTTCTTGACAAAGAAGGTATTTCACATGAGTTCTCGGCTACGCACACACCTCAACAAAATGGAGTTGTTGAGAGGAAGAACTGGACTCTTATTGAGGTGGCGAGAATGATGCTTGATGAGTACAAGACTCCAAAACACTTTTGGGCGGAAGCGGTTGAGACGGCTTGTCATGCAACAAATCGCTTGTATCTTCACAAGCTACTCGGCAAGACGACATACGAGCTCCTCACCGGTAACAAACACCAAGTTGGATACTTTCGAGTATTAGGATCAAAGTGTTAGATTCTTGATAAGCATCGTCGTTCTAAATTTTCTCCTAAGTCTCATGAAGGTTTCCTACTTGGTTATGGCGCAAACTCTCACACTTACCGTGTCTACAACAATTTCACCCGAAAGGTTGAAGAGACGGTAGATGTGAAGCTTGATGAATCTAGCGGCCCACAAGTAGAGCAATTGCCAATTGATGTAGGAGATAAAGATCCTTCGGAAGCAATCCAAGACTTGTCTATTTGCAAGATTCATCCAATGGAGGTAAAGGAGAGTACCTCGTCCATCCAAGTGGAAGCTTCTACCTCACATCAAGGTGAACCAAGAGTTGACATGGAAGCTGTCGGATGTGGGTTTCTGGCAAACCCTTAAGGTTCGAACACTCGGGTGCGCGCGAAGTCTTTCCCTCCTACCGATCTACGCTCTAGCTCGCTAAGATATCGCGGACGAACTCGATGAACTCGCAACAGAGAAATACACAAGGTTTATACTGGTTCGGGCCACCATTGTGGTGTAATACCCTACTCCAGTGTGGTGGTGGTGGATTGCTTCTTGGGCTGATGATGAACAGTACAAGGGAAGAGCAGCCTCCTGAGGTTGAGGTGTTCTTGTGCTTGTGTAGTTGAGGATGATCTGAACTGGTTCCAGATCAGTTCCCTCCTACTGAGGTGGCTAGTCCTATTTATATAGGCCCTAGTCCTCTTCCCAAATATCGAGCGGGAAGGGAGCCAACAATGGCGGGCAAATTTGAAGGGGGAAAGCTAGTACAAGCTATCCTGACAAAAGCGGTCTTCGCCTGCGAAAAGCTCTGGGGTGACGCTGTCTTGGGCTCCACGATGACCTCCGCCTTGCCGTCCTCCTGGTATTGGTCTCGTTGCACCAATATGGCAACCTTTGCCTGATGCCTCGGTACTCTTCGCCTGCGCTGGCCTCCTTAGCACCAAAGAGGAAATAGGGACGCTGCGCGCACTAGCGCCCGCCTAGTACCGTTCGTCATGGCTCATGTCACGAGAGCCTCATGAGGTTTGCCTCGCCTTGATATCTCTGCTCCTCGTGAGCCTGCTTGGCTTGGCCACTCTAGAAGAGGTCTTGCATCGTCCGCCTCGTGAGGCTTGGACCCTCGCGAGGGTCTTGGGTGCCTTGTTGACGAAGATGGGCCATATGGCCTACTGCTTGGCCACGCTGTGGGCCGCAGGCAGGCAAGTCTGGGGACCCCCATTCCCAGGACGCCGACAGTAGCCCCCGGGCCCAAGGTGCGCTCGGGCTTGGCTTCCCGGCGAAGCCAATGGTCAACTTCGGAGCACCGTGGGCCCCCAAAGCCTGCGTCCTCGATCGACGCGTGGCGGTTGATTGGACGTTGGCGTCTCCGCTTCCCCACGCTGCCTTCGAATCCGCCTGGCTATGCGGCCCCGGCAGCCTACACAGTGATTCCTCCGCCTCCTGTGCCTTGCTTCCTTGTGACTCTGCTTCTCTTCTCCAATCTGACTTACGCTACGCTTATTCCATTGCCATGGCGCCAAAACAGGCTGAGAAGGGGAAGAAACCTCTATCTCTGCCAACTGCGCCTCCGTCCGTCGCGCCTGCGCTCGGCCGGTCTCGGGTGCTCAACGACGAGGCCATGGACAAGGTGCGTCCGATGCTTGCTTCCAGCTTCAACGAGTGGGGGAAGACGGTGGCTTGGCCTGCGTCCCGTACCCACACAGCTCGGGCAGTCACTAAGGTCCCGATCTTCATCGACACCCTCTGGCTGGTCTGATTCCTCCCTTCTCCGCCTTCTTTAATGATGTGCTTGAGCATTATAAGATCCACATGTTGCACCTCGACCCACAATCTGTGACTCTTCTGGCCGTCTTCGCCTTCGTGTGCGAAGCCATGGTTGGCATTGCCCCTTCTGTGGCTCTCCTCCGCCATTTCTTCTCATTGCACCTGACCTCCCTCAACAAAGCTTGGGATGCGTGAGCTTCCATGCCGTGGCTGCGACGGCGGGCGAGGGGATCGACCTCGAGCTTCCTCCATCCACGAATAAATTCCGGACACGATGGGTGTTTGTCGATGCCGGTGTGCTCAGCCCTCTGCTCCAGGCTCCGTCGGGGCCCGCTGTTCCTAATTCCGGCTGGAGCCATCAGCGGCTCTCGAGCCATGGTCTTGCCCACGTCTGGCTCAGGTTGAGGTTGCTGAAAGATTGCGACGTAACTGCGCCGATGGTGGTGAAAGAATTCGTTAAACGCCGGGTGGCTCCGCTTCAGCGCCATTCTCGCCCAATGTGGACCTTGCTCAGCAGCCAGGACCACATGAGGTTTCAGGAGTCTGGGCTCCTCCTCGAGACACGACAAACAGTGCTCAAGGTCCTGACGTGTGTCCTCTTGCCGGCCGAACTGCCTGGGAAGAACTATTTGTTGTATCGCTGCAAGAACAAGGATGAGTTTGTAGAGAGCATGCCTCTCTTCGATGAGTGGGGGCCGCGGCCGATCGTCCTGGAGGGGCCTCGTGAGAACCCCACCGTCGTGGTTCCCTTCCTTGCCGCCGATGCCGAGCCCGCCCCGAGTGATGGTGCAGGTAGGCGAGCTCCGGCGGAGGCCGGTGGCCCAAGTGCCGAGGAGCGCGTGCCAAGTGGTGATCCTGGGGCATCATCCTCAGGAGCCTGCCACCCCCCTCCTGAGGCGTCGGTCGCTGAGGAGGCGCAGCACGCGACTCCCGAGGCCATGGCTCCAGGTGCCTAGGGAAGTCGCGGTGAAACGGTGCCCGGCTGTTTGCCGCAACCGGACACCCCTGAAGATATCCTTCCGGGCTCTTCTTCGCCCCCACCGTGCTCTGGTCGCCACATCCAGCGCTTTGGTCGCCTTTGTGTGGACTTCGAGGAGCTCCGCAAGAGGAAAGGATCTCCCAGCGGCAGCAACATCTTTGGACCGCTAAAGCGGAGGAAGTACATCATTGTTGACGTGTAAGTATCGTACCGCTGTGGCTCCTTATGTACTGTTGTTTTGTCAGTTGACGTTAGTTCTTCAGGGATCCTTCCATCGAGGCGGCCGCGCCTCCTGAGAAGTGGTCTCCTTCTTCCATAACTCTTCCGCCGGCCACGAGTGCTCCGGGTCCGCTAGTTGCTCCTGGAGCAAGGCTGGTCGAAGGGGCGCTCCTGCCTTCCTGGCGTGCTGAACCTGTAGCCTTGTCGCCCCTCCCCCTTGGTCTGGCGTGGAGCCTGGCAGGCGTGCCCAAGACTCCTCCGCTGGTCTTTGACATGAATTTGTTGGCTTTGATCCTCGGCTCCTATTCAAGCAGTGGGCCCCAGCCGGCTTGGGCTTCTCGCGAGGACGGGCTGGTGTCGGGTGAGGTGCCAGCCCCTAGCCCCCTGCCGAGGGGTGGCGTGCCGCTTGGCGCCCCCGCCCGCAGCCCTCGAGGTGGAGGACGAAGAGGGCCGGGTGTTCGAGCTTGAGCGCGGGCGGAGCGTGGTTCGCCATGAGCTCTTCCAGGAGGTGATGAACACGATGGGCCGACTTGGTGAAGAACTCGTGAGTGTCGATTTGCGTCTTGAGGCTGAAGGTCTCCGGTTGGCGGAGGAGCGGCGCAAGCTGAAGGTGGCCATCAACCTCGGCCGCTATCAGCGTGACCTTGAGAACGCGAAGGTTGAGGCGTCTCTCAAGGTCTCTGTCGGTGTCAAAACCGGCGGATCTCGGGTAGGGGGTCCCGAACTGTGGGTCTAGGCGGATGGTAACAGGAGACAAGGGACACGATGTTTTACCCAGGTTCGGGCCCTCTTGATGGAGGTAAAACCCTACGTCCTGCTCGATTGATATTGATATTGTGGATGTTTACAAGAGTGGATCTACCACGAGATCAAGGAGGCTAAACCCTAGAAGCTAGCCTATGGTATGATTGTAAGGGTTGTTCTGATAGTCCTACGGACTAGAGCCATCCGGTTTATATAGACACCGGAGAGGGCTAGGGTTACATAGAGTCGGTTACAATGGTAGGAGATCTACATATCCATATCGCCAAGCTTGCCTTCCACGCCAAGGAAAGTCCCATCCGGACACGGGGTGAAGTCTTCAATCTTGTATCTTCATAGTCTTGGAGTCCGGTCGATGATGATAGTCCGGCCAATGATAGTTCGGCTGATGATGGTAGTCCGGCTATCCGGACACTCCCTAATCCAGGACTCCCTCAGTAGCCCCTGAACCAGGCTTCAATGACGATAAGTCCGGCGCGTATATTGCTTGGCATTGCAAGGCGGGTTCCTCCTCCGAATGATAGAAGATTGTGAACACCAGATAGTGTCCGCTCAGTAAAATAAATTCCACATTCCACCGTAGAGAGAGTAATATATACACAAGTTCAATCTGCGACGTTTTCTGCGGCATGACGTCCACGCAACTACCAAGCCATTATTTAAATCGTTTTTACTTTACCACCTCGGCGCATTTAGCGGCGGTTTCCTTGGCACGCCTTGTCGAGCGGAGATCGTGTTTCCCCTTAATCCGGGATTCTCATTAATACGGATGTGGGTAACCCAACGCGCCGTTAGCTCGCCACGCCTCTATCGGCGAGTCCCAAGCGGTCACGGAGACGGCCCTTGGTATTCTCCTCTTTATAACGGGACCAAGGCTCGTTTCTTTTCTTCAATCCTCCATCGAATCCTCTCCACGCTCCAAGTCCCAGCACCTAGAGCTCCAGATTCGAGCGCTTTGGACTTCCAATGATGTCCGGTTCCGACCTCCAGGGCCGGTGGATGCCCTCCTCCGTCACGGAGGAGGACGTGCTAAAGCTGCGGGAGGCCAAGTACTGTCTTATGAGATTTCGCAGACAGGTTGCTGCCAAGGGCAGGCCATCCCCACCCCGAGCCCGGCGAGTATGTCGTTTCAGATCCCACCTCCGTCCGGGTTTAGGCTTCCGATGGATCCTTTTGTGAGAGGGCTCATGTTTTACTATGGGTTGGAATTCCACGATTTGGCTCCGGAGTCCATCCTCCATATCTCCGCATTTATTGTCATCAGCGAAACCTTCCTCCGTGTCACCCCTCACTTCGGCCTGTAGCTGAAGACCTTCAATGTGGCGCCAAAGATGATCGGGGGGCGTCAAGCGGAGTGTGGCGGGGCGGCCATAAGTAGGAGGGCCGATGCCCCGTGGCCCACTGGCTCCTCCAAGAGGAGCTCGGCCCGTGGCAGCAAGAGTGGTTCTATATTACCATTCCGAGGGGCCGCAGACAAAAGCCGCCACCCTTATTCCGCCCGGGACCTCCACGACGGTTGATGTCGTGGGTCAACCAAGGGCTCAACTGGGGGCCATCAAAGGACGTGCCCCTACTGCAGGGCCGGATTCGGGATCTCCAAACGAGGGAGATCGATATGGTGGTGGTGATGCAGGTTATGCTGATTAGGCGTCTCTTGCCCTGCAAACGCCGCCCTCTCCGGCTATGGGAGTTTAATCCGGAGGGCCCACGGATTCTTCAACACTTCATGGGTATGACACCCCTGGAGATGTACAAATTATTCTTCGGATCGCAAGAGGTGCGTCCGGAATTGACCGAGGATGCTGGCCTAAGCTGCAATCGCCCGGATACTCAAGTAAGTAGTTCCGAGTACGGACATACCGTTTGTTTTGCCTTTCGATGATTCGCTTTATGACCAACTTCCTTCCACACAGGAGTGGATATCGGAAGCAAAATTAATACGGTGTCCGGCCCCCCTCCCCGAGACCGCGCCGGATCCCGTGCTGGTCCGGATGCTTGAGGTTGCGCCTTCAGAGGAAGGCGAAGGGGAAAGCAGGAAAGCTACTGCCTCACCTAAGGAGGCTCTTGAAAGAGGGGGGATCAAGAATCCCTCCCCCCAAGGGGAGAAGAGGACTGCCTCCGAGGACCCGGGGCAAAAGCCCCTAAACGGGGAAGAAATTTCGCCAGAGGTCCAGCGTCCGGGAGGCCCCGCCGCACAATCTCCCTTAATGAGTCAGCCTCCAACGAGCCGTAAGTAGAAAGAAAGGAGTTTTATAATAAGGGACATCCCTATTTGTGCTTCGAGGATAACTAAAGTTTTTACCTTGTAGTTCGGATCTCCGCCCTTCGCAAATGAGCTCGTCTTGGGGACCTTCGTCCGGAGATGATAGAGAGCGAGACGCCCCGTCCGGGCGCCGTCGGATAGGGCGGACGAGCTGAAGTGTCGCCACGGAGGAGCCCCGGGTTTGGCAAAGCCGGATAGTTCGGCGCCAACGGTATACGGTGAAGGATCTGCTTGAGAAGGCGCTCTATCTCGTAAGATCAGCACGAATTGATGAGCATGGTGATTGAAAGGATTTCGCTCCGCCAAGGCGGTTGCACGATGCCGCGGGAGTTTGTCGGGGTTTGAGGTACATAAAATGACACACCTTTTAACAGTTTTGCATATAGAATGCGCCCTGTATAGATAGTAGCCCCTGAGACTCGGTAGGTTGTCGAAATCGACAGCGTGCCGAGGATCAAAATCGCAGGTTTAAATTCCCGTCGTGCCGATGCAGGTGGCGGGTCGTCAGGAGGCCAGCCGGACTGATGGAGTTGCTGAACTAAAGCGGCAACTCGATGTTGCGGATGCAGACATCACGCTGGTCAACAGGCGACTTGATGAGTCGCAAGGTAAGTGTTACTGCGCGGTCACTTGGTAAGGGAGCCGAAGCCATCTCCTTACAACATGTGCGTGAAATGCAGATAGTGCCGCTGCCGTGGAGAGCCTTCGGGCCGAACTTGCTCAAGCCAAGGAGCAGGCCAGAAGGAGTAATGCGGCGGCCTCGAGGGCGGCCGAGGAGTTAGCGGCCGAAAGGGTCGCACACTGCCGGAGCAGGGAAGAGATAGCCGAAATGGCCGTGAAGTTAAAGGATGCTACCGACCGCAATGAGGCTCTTGGGAAGGAGCGCCTTAGCGGGCAAGAAGACCTGCGGAAGGCCACCGCCGGTTAAGAATGCCCGCTCGCAATGCGGGCTATGAAGGAAGAGCTGCGCCAGGCGGAGATATTGTAGCCGGTAAGCCTTTTTCGCTGCGCCAAGGTTCACAGATCCAAAATATGCTCACTGGGCTAACTGTGGTGTCCGGAGGACCTTATATGGACTTAGCAGCGAAAAGGCGGATGCCGCAGTGCATTTTCGCCGGAAGGATCACAAGACGGAAGAGCTGTTTTGGTCTCAATTCCATAGTCCGGAGCATTCACTTCCGCTGACCGACCGTTTGGCTGAGTGGGCTGAGCTAAATAGGTTGTCCGGGCTTGCTATGACGGATATAGTGACCCATATCCGGCCGGATAGGCCCCAGCCGAAGAGTTACTTTGGCTTATTGCAGCAATTTCTTGGGGCGGTGCCGCATATCAAGGCGATGAAGCGGTCGGCCTGCATAGAGGGTGCGCGGATGGCGCTCGCCTGTGTGAAGACACATTGGACAGAGATGGATGCCACCGCTGTTGCGACCCCGGGTTCGGATGATAACCGGTTACCCGCCGAGCACTATTTTGGTGAAGTGCTGCGTGGTGCTCGTGTAATAGAGTCGCAGTGCACAAAAAATGTTATGTTCGAATGAACGTTTATATGATGTAAAACGATATTTATGATGTAAGCGCCTTTTATACGTGTGCGTTCAAGTAATAGAATATCTCCTATGCGGCCGCTCATGTATACGTGTGTATAACCCGAAAGATGGCGATCGTCGGCTTCAGCCCCCACGCACAAGGTGCGGGGTGTTCGCAAAAATAGCGCTTTTCACACTTAATCGACGCCTCGGTCCTGTAAAGGAGGTGGTAGCGTAGCAAACAAGGCAACCGGACTATAATGCTTTATCACTTTCACTTAGCCATGGAGTTCGAGGGTGGGGCTACGACATAGCCCTCAGGGCACCGCGCTCCGAATTGGGCGCCAGATGTTCCTGGCCGAAACGCCCTTCACAAAGCGGAGGAATCCTAAACATTCCCATGGTCGATCGAGTGGTTGACCAGTCTCGCTGTATCATGACAGTCAGTTTTCGCTTTCATCGAGGTGCTCGCCAAATTAACTGGGGCACAATCGCAGAGTTCTCCTGGAGCCGCGTTAGCCGATGATACGGAACGTAAGGCAGCAAAACACAGGAGCCGGGCAAACCCAACATTTGACCAAAGACATGATTCGGAGCTGATGCGTATAAGGCCTAACTCGAGATGCCGAACACTCCCGAAGGTGTTCGTTCTTTCTAATAGCGGGCAAAACAAAGCCCAAGCCCCTTGTGTCCAGGTACGGGCAGGTTCTTCTGGCGCGGCCGATGCCAAAACGCCAGTCTCCACTCTGGTTATAATGATAAACCAGGGATTATAGCAACAAGAGACAGAAGAAAGGTTTACGAGGGTCTTAGTCCGAAAAGAGTCCTTGCAACGGGTCCCTACCGCACGCCTGCGCCAGTGTCTCCGCAGTGCCGATCCTCGACGGGTGTGCACGCTGTTCATCTATAAAAAGAGAGGAACTTGGTTGGAAAAGAAATCGTGCGAGAAAGTGCATAAAAAATTGAAATATAGATTAAGAAAGCTGAGCCTATGCTAGCTCATTATGGCTTATATGTGCAAACCCTTGTGAAGGGATGTGCGGCTAGGTAGCCCCTAGCTTATTTATTCCGGACTCGTCCAGCCGTGTCCGGGGTCTCAGGCGAGCTTTTAATGAAATGATGCCATGTGGACCAGGCATTTTAAGCGTAAGAGACGCGTAATGTGGTATTGCATTGAAGCGGACGAAAGCTTCCCGTCCTAGTGATGCTTCAAAGCTGGCGTAAGGGCCTAGCGCCACTCCTTTGAAGGAAGTGCGGCTATGCCGAATTGCAGTATGGTCTATCCCAAATTGCGGAGTGTCCGGATCTAGCAGGTTTAAGTCACCGCCGCCGTCCACCAAAACCTGCGTGAATTGCAGTCCGTCTATTATGGGATCCAATATCAGGGCAGTCTATCCTGCGTTCCGGATACTTCTGGACTAATCCAGATGGTCGAAAGTGATTGGTTTTGACATCCAATCTCGGTGTTCCATCGAGGTGGGCCGTGCGACACTTGTCTTAGCGAAAGTGCCGTTGTTGGTTTTCCGTACTATCACGTGAAGCGAAGTTTACTGTTTTGACTTCTTGTGGGAAAGTCTTTGACTTCCGGTGCTCTTCGGTGGGGTTCATCATCGCCCTCGCTTGGCGATCGAGCCCTTGTGTCCGGGCGTTGAGTCTGCGGACTGTTTAAAACCCAACAATTTCGGTTGGTATGGTTTGCGTGCCTTCCGGGTATCAGGATTTGACATATCCGATCTAAAATTTTGTTTAAATTTGATAGCTCGCTCTCTGTTGTCCTTAAGAGGCCGTGTTTTATTGTTTGGCGCGAGATTTTGAATCCGGCGTTGACCGCCGTGCCTTTGGGCTTTTTTTCTTTATTCCGCGTTGATCTTTCCTGCGCCGTGACTTTCCGCTTCCATCTCGATCTCGGATGTACTCGGTCGCTGGTGCTGCATCTTGCTAGCCAGCTGTCTTCTCCTCGCGCAAAAGCGTCATGAGGCTTGTTAGCGCGGCCATTGTTCTTGGCTTCTCTTGGCCGAGGTGTCAGCGAGCCATTCGCCTCGGACGTTGTGTTTAAAAGCTGCTAAGGCTTCCGCATCCGGACAATCGACTATTTGGTTCTTTTGGTAAGGAACCTGTTCCAGAATTTGCGCACTGACTCTCCGGGCTGTTGAGTTATATGACTCAGATCGTCTGCGATCCGGAGGGCGGACATAAGTCCCTTGAAAATTTTCTCTAAACGCGCCCTCAAGTTCTTCCCAACTTCCAACAGCGTTTTAGGAGGCTTTTTAACCAAAGGCCGAGCTGGCCCTTTGAGCTTGAGGGTAGGTATTTTATGGCGTGGAGATCATCTCCTCTAGCCATGTGTATGTGTAGTATGTAATCTTCTATCCGACTCCGGGTCTCATTGTGCGTCAGATGCCTCTTTGTTCATGGGTTTGAACCCCGCTGGAAATTCATGATCCAAAGACCTCATCGGTAAAACATAAGCGGGTGTGCGCGCCCTGTATTTGGGTGTGCCGCTGTCTTGAACACTTGTTGTGTTGTGTTGCTTCCTGGGCCCTCTTTTTGGCCTGTAGATGGACCTAGTTGGGCCGTCTGCTTTTCCTGTGAATATAATTGGCTTGTGCGCGCCCCGCTTGTCGCTTTTGGCCTCATCATCTGCCGCCTATCCGCCAGGTGGCCTCTTTATTTTTGACCGTGGAGGCTCTATGGCTTCCTCGTCAAATTCTGCAGCAACTTGCGCTTCGGTAGTTTTTAGTTTGATGGCCATTGCCATATTTGTCTCGCAGTCTTGAATACTTTGCTCCACTTCATTCTCGAGCGTGTCTTCGCTGTTTTGAGCTTCCGTTTCACTTTCTTCAAACTTCTTGCAGTGGCGACGAGTTTTTTGTGTATGTTCTTATGCTCCGGTGTTGTGCCCGGACTGTTGATTGCTCCGTGAAGGGGTTGATTATCTGGCTCGTCCTGTTCGTCGTCCGCTGGTTTGTCCTGCTCTATCGCTGGGTCGTTAGGAAGGCTGCTTTGATCGAGGCGGGACTTAGGGCGGCGTCTACGTCGCCGTTATGGTTCTTTATCGGCGGGATTATCCTCTGCCGCGTCCTGTTATTCCTCGTTATCGCTTCCCTTTGGGGTGTCCACCATGTATATGTCGTATGACGAGGTGGTCTTGCAAAGGTCTGTAGGCACCGGTTCTTAGTAGTCTCCGCATCGCCGCCCATACCATCGATGTCTTCGGAGTCGTAGTCGAGTACGTCGGTTAAATCGTCGACGGTGGCTACGAAGTGGGTGGTGGGTGGGGCCTGAATTTCTTCGTCGTCTGCGTCCCAACCATCCTGGCCGTAGTTCGGCCAGGGCTCTCCGGATAGCGAGAGATGCTTCAGTGAATTTATGATATCGCCAAAGGGCGAGTGCTAAAAGATATCCGTAGCGGTAAATTCCATGATCGGCGCCCAATCGGATTCGACTGGCAGGGGCGCAGGAGGTTCGGAGTACGGCAGAGAGTCCGGCACCTCAGAGTCATGAGCTTTATGCGGGACAAGGTAAGTGTTCGGCTCCATCGCCGTAAGTTGCAGCCCCGAGGCGGTGTCCAGCCATCCGCCCTCGATCCGAGCGATCAGCTCCGACTATGGGTCGGAGCGGATTCGTGTCTTGACCTCAAGGTGCTGTCCGCGGCGAGTTAGGTCATGCCCATCGCGACAGCGCTGCACGCCGGGCTGTGGCTCAGATCCATCAAGATCAAGTCCCGCGATATCGGCAAAGTGAAGTTTAGGCTTCCAAACCTGACCAAGGCTAGGGGCCTAGCTGATCTGCTCCAGATGGCCAAGTGAGTTGGCCCGCAATGCGCGGCCGCCGAATCTGAAGATCTGTCCGGGAAAAAGTCTCACCCAGACTGCGTAGTTATCGATTGAAGAGGCCATCACGCCTATCGGTGACGACACGGAGGAACTCTCGGTGAAAGCACCAATGTCGGTGTCAAACCGCGGATCTCGGTAGGGGGTCCCGAATCGTGCGCCTAGGCGGATGGTAACAGGAGACAAGGGACACGATGTTTTACCCAGGTTCGGGCCCTCTTGATGGAGGTAAAACCCTACGCCCCGATCGATTGATATTGATATTGTGGATGTTTACAAGAGTGGATCTACCACGAGATCAAGGAGGCTAAACCCTAGAAGCTAGCCTATGGTATGATTGTAAGGGTTGTTCGATAGTCCCACGGACTAGAGCCATCCGGTTTATATAGACACCGGAGAGGGCTAGGGTTACATAGAGTCGGTTACAATGGTAGGAGATCTACATATCCGTCGCCAAGCTTGCCTTCCACGCCAAGGAAAGTCCCATCCGGACACGGGGTGAAGTATTCAATCTTGTATCTTCATAGTCTTGGAGTCCGGTCGATGATGATAGTCCGGCCAATGCTAGTTCGGCTGATGATGGTAGTCCGGCTATCCGGACACCCCCTAATCCAGGACTCCCTCAGTCTCCCACGAAGCCTGCTCTCGAGCCTTGGGAGAGGTTCGCGAGGCTGATCGCCGCCGCGTGGCCGCGGAGAAACGCGCGTGGGAGCTCCAGGCCTGGAGCGCGTCTCTTCAGCAGCAGGTGGAGGCGCGCAGGGCCGCTCTTGCATCGCTGAGGGGGACGCCCGCGGAGGAAGAGGAGGTTCGGAAGCGCGAGGAGGCGCTGGCCCTGGAGGCCATGGAGCATAGCCGCGAGCTCGAGCAATTGGAGACGAGGGAGCGTCAAGTTGCCCAAGCAGAAGATGCCATCGGGGCTCGCAAGGCTGGAGTCGAGGAGGAGATGAACCGCGAGGTGGCCAAGGTTCGCGCGGACCTGGAGGGCAGGTACGACCTGAAGCTGAAGCTCGCGGGCATGGAAGATGAGGGCAGGGCCGCTGCCCTCAAGCCCAGGTTGGACGAGGCTGAGAGGCGCGCGGAAGCCATGGCCGCCGCCCTGGTCACGGCGCAGTCGGACTTGGCCTGCGGCCGCGCCGAGCTGCGTTCCCTCCGGACGCGGGTTGATGACGCAGAAGCCATCGTGAGACAAAACACGGAGGAGGTGCTCCAACGTCGAACGCTGGAGCGCGAGCATGCCCCTATGCTTCAGGATCTCCGGAACAGGGCCAATATTGCCCTGGGCCATATCTGTGACGTAGAGGCGCCGAGCCCTGACTCAAATGATTATTCCAGCCACCTGGCCTTCTTCACTGAGGTGGTAATGCGCCTGGAGGCTCGATCTGCCAGAGCTCGCCAGCTAGTGGAGGAAAGGGGGTGTGGCCTGCTTGAGTGCGCCTTCTCCCGTGTCTTCAGCCACCTTCTGAATGCCAACCCCGACTTCGGTTTTGACGCCGCCATCGCTCCCGTCCCATCGGTCGTACGGGATGACTTGGCGCGTTGGGTTGAAGACAAGGTGGACGTGTTGGTCAGGGCCTTCACTTCGGAAGATGACGGGGTGGTGGTCGCCGCGGACGAAGGCGACATGGTGGACGACAGCGTCGGGGGCGTCGCCGGTGGTGGCGATGATGCCGAGAAGACGATGACGACGCGAGTGACGCGTCCGCGGGCGATGCAGCGAGTGACATTTCTGGCTGATCCCTTGTTCTCCTGTCATTTCTTCCTGCGCAAAAACTCAGGTGTGGCCCTTGGAAACTTGTAAGAGCGTTTTGAGAGGGGAGCCCCTCGTGTAAGCAAATTGCAGCTTTTACTTCCCATGTGATGTGAGTTTGTGTCTTTGTGAACTTGTGCATCCTGATGTGAGTTTTCTGCCTTGGTTTACCTTAGTCAGCGCCAGCTTTGGGCTGGGCTGCGATGTGTCGAGTTCCTGAGAACCTTGCGGAGCTCGTCGCCCCGTCGGAAGGGGCCCCACGAGAGGTGAGCACCAGTTGCAGTGTTAGCGCATGCTTGGCGTGTGTGTGCTTCGTGAAGTCCCACTCGCGAGGAGCTCGTGAGGGAAAGGCGACGGACATGAGTCCCAGACAAAATGAGATCCAGAAAGCAAGGAATTGCTCAAACGAGAAAAGCCCCCGTGCATCAATAAAACTCAGCTTCAACTCAAATCCAAATCCAGAAGGCAAAGCTACAGAAAAAGAGAGATCCAAAGCAAAAGGCCATGTCCGGCACCTAGTCTAGTCTTCTGGTCTTCATGTCTTCTCACCAGCGCGGAGCTAAGTGCTGCCACTAGGCGTGGGAGGGAGCCCCAGGGCCAGAGGCCGGCACCCTTGAGAATCCGGGGCGTGTACAGCCCCAACTATTATTACGTGAGAGTGTCACGGGCGGCGAGCTTCACAGGCACCGGGCCTTCTTCACAGGTACCGGCCTTGCTTCATATCGCCAGACGAGGGGCCCGCCTTGCGCCACCGTCGACCTCCTCTGAGCCGACCGGTCACCTGGACGACACAGAGGAGGGAAAGAGGACGCCAGCGGTTCCCTCGGCGACCGCAGGTCCTCTGCCGGGGGAAGTGTTGTCGAGGCCTCCCCGACAGAGGGCCTACCTCCGGGTGTCGTCAGGCGTCGCGCGCCGCGGGGAGGGGCCTTGCTACTGGCTCCCTCTCGGTGGCCCCCAGCGTGTCTCCCTTGTTGGGATGGGTTCCGCCATGCCTGGGTCGTGGATCGACGCTGCAACCTGATTCACCTGTAGTCCATGGTTAGCATCAGCCTGTTCCTGAGAGACTAGTGGTGCCCTGTAGTTGCCGCTGCCAGCGCGATCGTTGTGGTTCTCCGTTGGTTCTTGGAAGGCTTCGGCTCCTAGCGCCCCCTCTCCCCAATCTTCTAAAGTGAATGATCCGAGGTCGTCCTCTGGTGCGTATCCTTGGTCTATCATGCGGGGCACGTAGGCTTCCGGGGCCGTCACCCCAAACACCTCGCCGTGGTACCCCATGCTCCATGTTTCTCTGCCCATGACGGCGTCCTGGGGATGACAATACGGCATCCGGCCGGGACCATGGGGGGCGACGCTTGCGCTCGTGCTTGTCGAGGGCGGCATGGGGGAGTTGGAGCCCCCTACGCCGCCGGCCGTGCTGATGTTGCCGGGCGTAGTCGATGGCGCACGGACGTGGTGAGGTTCGTCGCGCGGCCCTACAGTGGCCTGGGGAGGAAGTCGATAGCAGAAGGGTGGTGCTCCCGATGCCGCTGCATCCAGCAGCTCGGCAACACGCTCAAGCAGCCTATCCCGGCCGCTCTCCATCAGCCTGCATCGTAGCAGCTCCCTTGCCACGGTGAGCGCTGCTCGCATGTTTGCTTGCTCCCGTCGTGAGTGTGGCGCCGTTGCTGCGGCATGGCTTGCTGCTCTTGCAGCGGCCCGTACTTGCCAAAGGGTGAGGGTGGACGACGCTTGGCCGCACTGCCCGCGCCCGGTGGAATTTGGCGGTGCTCTTGCCGCCTGGAGTGCGGGGTCGAGATCTTCGTGGGTAGGCGGCGCTGCCCGGGCTCCCCAGGCTGCCCAGCGATCGGAACCGGCCCTCGAGTCACTGGCCATCGTGGCTGTGGAGCGTCGACGAGCTGGTTGGTGGGGAAGAAGCTCCGGCGCAACCCTACCTGGTGCGCCAAATGTCGGATGTGGGGTTCCGGCAAACCCTTAAGGTTCAAACACTGGGGTGCGCGCGAAGTATTTCCCTCCTACCGATCTATGCTCTAGCTCGCTAAGATCTCGCGGATGAACTCGACGAACTCGTAACATAGAAAGACACGAGGTTTATACTGGTTCGGGCCACCGTTGTGGTGTAATACCCTACTCCAGTGTGGTGGTGGTGGATTGCGTCTTGGGCTGATGATGAACAGTACAAGGGAAGAACAGCCTCCTGAGGTTGAGGTGTTCTTGTGCTTGTGTAGTTGAGGATGATCTGAACTGGTTCCGGATCAGTTCCCTCCTACTGTGGTGGCTAGTCCTATTTATATAGGCCCTAGTCATCTTCCTAAATATCGAGCGGGAAGGGAGCCAACAACGGCGGGCAAATTTGAAGGGGGGCAGCTAGTACAAGCTATCCTGACAAAAGCGGTCTTCGCCTGCGAAAAGCTCTGGGGTGACGCCGTCTTGGGCTCCATGATGACCTCCGCCTTGCCGTCCTCCTGGTCTTGGTCTCATTGCACCAATATGGCAACCTTTGCCTGATGCCTCGGTACTCTTCGCCTGCGCTGGCCTTCTTAGCACCAAAGAGGAAATAGGGACGCTGCGCGCACTGGTGCCCGCCTGGCGCCCGCCTGGCACCGTTCGTCATGGCTCACGTCACGAGAGCCTCGTGAGGTTTGCCTCGCCTTGATATCTCCACTCCTCGTGAGCCTGCTTGGCTAGGCCACTCCAGAGGAGGTCTTGCATCGTCCGCCTCGTGAGGCTTGGACCCTCGCGAGGGTCTTGGGTGCCTTGTTGACGAAGATGGGCCGTACGGCCTGCTGCTTGGCCACGCTGTGGGCCGTGGGCAGGCAAGTCTGGGGACCCCCGTTCCCAGGACGCCGACAGAAGCATCCACAAGTAGGACACGCCAATATGAAGAAAACGAGGAAGTACACCAAGATGAACCTCATCAACTTCCTTCACCACCATGACAAGAGAACGACAATGCCAATAATGAAGAAGGCCAAGAAGAAGAACAAGATGACGAAGAAGATGTTCCACCCTGACCCAAGCAAAATCTCTCACGAGTTCGAGCAAGAGTTTCAAGAGACCATCCCGTCGAGCGAATCTTCAATGATATCCAAACCAGGAGAAGCACTCACTCTAAAACTCGTTTGGCTAAGTTTTGTGAACATTATTCATTCATCTCTAGCATTGAACCTATGAAGGTTGAAGAAGCATTGGAAGATCCGCATTGGATAAATGCCATGCATGAAGAGCTACACAACTTTGAGAGAAACCAAGTGTGGACGTTGGTCGAGAAGCCCGACAACAACCACAACATCATCGGTACCAAATGGGTGTTTCGCAACAAGCAAGACGGAGATGGTCAAGTCGTTCGCAACAAAGCACGTCTCGTCGCCCAAGGCTACACTCAAGTCGAAGGTATGGACTATGGTGAGACATATGCCCCCGTTGCTAGACTTGAGTCCATCCGCATCTTACTTGTCTAGGCTAATCACCATGATATAACCTTGTACCAAATGGACATTAAAAGTGCTTTTCTAAATGGTGAAATAGAGGAGGAAGTTTATGTTAAACAACCTCCCGGTTTTGTCAATACTAAGAAACCCGATCATGTTTACAAACTTCACGAAGCTCTTTATGGTCTTAAACAAGCTCCCAGAGCGTGGTATAAATGCTTGACCAAGTTCCTTATTGAGAAAGGCTTTGAGATTGGAAAGATAGATTCTACTCTTTTTACTAAAAGGGTTAATGGTGAATTATTTGTGTGCCAAAATTATGTTGATGATATTATATTTAGTTCGACTAACCCTCATTTTAGTGAAAAGTTTGGAAAGCTAATGTCGGAGAAGTTTGAGATGTCTATGATGAGTGAACTCAAGTTATTTCTTGGTTTGCAAATCAAGCAAATTAAGGAAGGCACCTTTGTTTCTCAAACAAAGTATACCAAGGACTTATTCAAGAAGTTCAACATGCAAGAAAGCAAACGTATGAAAACACCGATGCCTACTAGTGGACATCTTGGCTTGACCAAGGATGGCAAACCGGTTGACCAAAAGGTTTGCCGATCTATGATTGGTTCATTGTTATATATATGTGCCTCTCGTCCCGATATTATGTTAAGCGTGTGCATGTGTGCATGTTATCACGCGGCCCCCAAAGAATGTCATCTTAAGGCTGTGAAAAGGATAGTGAGATACTTAATTCACACACCAAATTTTGGCATTTGGTATCCTAAGAGGTCTTCTTTTGATCTTGTTGGCTATTCCGACTCGGACTATGCCGGAGACGAGGTTGATAGAAAGTCCACTTCGGGTACTTGTAAATTTCTTGGTAGATCTCTTGTGTCTTGGTCCTCCAAGAAACAAAACTCGGTATCCTTATCCACCGCCAAAGCTGAATACATTGCCGCCGGTTCATGTTGTGCTCAATTACTTTGGATGACCCAAACTCTTAAGGATTATGGGATCTATGTGAAACATGTTCCATTACTTTGCGACAATGAGAGTGCTATTAAGATTGCTCATAATCCCATGCAACATTCTCGAACTAAGCACATTGAAGTTCGTCATCATTTCATTCAAGATCATGTTGCTAAAGGGGACATTGATCTTAAGCATGTTCGTACTGATAAGCAATTAGCGGATATATTCATCAAACCGCTTGATGAGAAAGTATTTTGCCGTTTGAGAGGTGAATTGAACATCATTGATGCTTCAAACCTGGAGTAGGAACTCCATGTGGATATATGCAAGGCATGAGCATGTGACTAATCCTTGACTTTTCTCTTATGATGATGATCATGTGCCTTGGATATATTTGTACCCTTGCATGCTATCTAACCCTTGTAGGTACTTGGATGAATCTAAATCTATGGGATTGCAACTCACTCACAACTTGAGCAATCTCTACATCACCAAGTCTCTACAACATGGTGGTTGAAGACAAGGAAGCATAAAAACCCTTCAACATATCCTTTGACAAATTCTATATATCAAATTCCATTTGGTATCAAATTTCACGATTGTCATATTGGATACACAAGTGCTCTTCCTTGCAAGACTAACCAATGTAGGTAGATGAGCTCAAAATCCAAGGGGTGCTCCAAATCCTTGATGAGCTACATCAACCTTGACCATCTCACACAAGTTTGACTACATGATCAAGTACAAGACCACCACCCAAGGTATGTAATTCCATCTTAGAGAAGCTTTATCCTAAGACATGGGTCAAAGCAACTCACCAAGATGCGAATACATCAAAATGCTTAAATGAAAAATGGTAACCCCATTTTGAGCTTAAACGATGAGTATGACCTATGATCAAGTGTTCTCACTTGACTCCTAAGTCAATATACTCTAACATAGGTGACTTTGTCGCCGACCAATTCTAGATGAAGTTGTTTAGTGTTTCTCTATGTTCTTGCATTTATCTCTTTCATATTTGTTCCCCTTCTTTTTCAAAAAAAACTTCATCTAGATTTCTTTTGTATTTTTGTTTTGCATTCCCTGCATCCAATTCATTACAAATCCTTTAGCTAATTCCTTGCAAATCGTTGTGAGCTCATATTTGCCTAGTGAGCTGAGATGACAAAATGTTCTCTCTGTGTTGAACTCAGACACACCGGTTTGTCACTTTTGGTCCAACCGGACCCTTTCGGTGCCGCCGAAGAAAACAACTCAGTGCTACTGATTTCAGTGCTGAGCAGACACTTTGCCATTTTCATCTTGCATATTTGTTCCAGCTCCACTCAATGATTCTTCTCCTCTACCAGCATCACATTCTATATGCTGCTTTGCTTTATGACTCAAGGACCAAACCTATTCGGACTCACAATCCAGAAGATCCCTTATTGGAAATTGATGTCAAAGGGGGAGAGAGATCACATCAAAGCTTAATCACTTCAAAGGGGGGAGAGTACTTCAAAGGGGGAGAATGCTCAAACAGAGAGAGAGACCCCATATGCTTGGTGTTCAAGAGGAGAGAAGTTACATGTCTTTAGAGGGGAAAGACATGTTAGTTTATGTTATGTTTTTGTGCTCTGATCTGTTTTGCTTTGATCTTCTGTTCCCTATAATCTCACATTATCGAAATAAGATTCAAGGGGAGAAAGACATAAGGCAAGGAAATCTTAAATTCATTGCATATCTTTACCTTTGGGTACATGTCTATATCCAATAGGAGTACCTATTACTCATTCTCTACATGTCATCCCAATCTTGGTACTCTTGTGGTTTCCTCCTCTTGCTCTGTTTAGTAGATCTCTCTGTGTTATCTAACCTTGTTTACTCAGGTACATCTCTTCCAAAGCCAGCTCAAGACCACAAGGTAAGTATATGCATCACATTCATGTGCATGATGATCTCTTGGTGATGTACATATTGTTTGCAAGAAGGACTCATGAACCTGAAGGTACAATTTCTATATTCACATCATTTGCTTTGATGCATATAGCCAAGATACATGTAACACATTGCTTGCTATGTCATGCCTATGCAGTCACATGCTCTTATATTCCGTATTTACATGATTGCATACATGTAGGGGGAGCCTATGCATGTTACATGTCTTCCCAAAGCTTTACCTGCTATTCCTTATATCTTTATCTAAGGCTTTGATGTATGTTGTCATCAATTACCAAAAAGGGAGAGATTGAAAGCAAGTGCTCCCTGGGTGGTTTTGGTAATTTATGTCAACATATCTCTTGTTGGACTAATGGTTTTATCTAGCATATTTCAGACAAGTTCAACAAATGGAGTGGCATAGACAAGAGGATGTGGAACCCCTTCTAGATGCTAAGGATAGAAGATTGGCAAAAGCTCAAGACTCTACATTTTCATTTTAGTGATCCAAGATAACATTGAGTCCTTAGGAAATCCAATACTATTAAAAGGGGATGAGGTGTTGCGTAATGGCTTGCTTGCTCAAAATGCTTAGTGAATATGCACCAAAGCCCTAAACCAATTTCTCATATCCACATATGTCCCAAACCAAAAGTCAAACTCGGCCCTACCGATTTGATCTATCCGGCACCACCGAGTTCAATTGACATAGCCACTACCAGAAACCCTAATCAATTCGGTCTCACCGATGGGATCCCGGTCTCACCGAGATGGGCTTGCAAACTCTCTGGTGCCTGTTGCATTTATTTCGGCCTCACCGAGATTTGTAATCGGTCACACCGAGTTTGCTGGACCAACTCTCTGGTTAGCCCTTTACCAAAATCGGTCCCGCTGAGTTTGTGAAATCGTCAAACCGAGATGAGGTTTTACACTAACCCTAGCACATCGGTCCCACCGATTTGATCATATCGGTCCCACCGAAATGCCTAACAGTCACATTATGAATTGAATCGGTCTGACCGAGTTTTCTGATTCGGTCCTACCGAGTTTGGTAAATTGTGTGTAACGGTTAGATTTTGTGTGGAGGCTATATATACCCCTCCACCCTTCCTTCATTCGTGAGAAAAGCCATCAGAACATGCCTACACTTCCAGGATACATTTTCTGAGAAATAACCACCTACTCATGTGTTGAGGTCAAGATATTCCATTCCAACCACATAAATCTTGATCTCTAGCCTTCCCCAAGTTGCTTTCTACTCAAATCATCTTTCCACCAAATCCAAATCTATGAGAGAGAGTTGAGTGTTGGGGAGACTATCATTTGAAGCGCAAGAGCAAGGATTTCATCATAAACACACCATCTATTACCTTTTGGAGAATGGTGTCTCCTATATTGGTTAGGTGTCACTTGGGAGCCTCCGTCAAGATTGTGGAGTTGAACCAAGGAGTTTGTACGGGCAAGGAGATTGCCTACTTCGTGAAGATCTACCCTAGCGAGGCAAGTCCTTCGTGGGTGATGGCCATGGTGGGATAGACAAGGTTGCTTCTTTGTTGACCCTTCGTGGGTGGAGCCCTCTGTGGACTCGCGCAACCATTACCCTTCGTGGGTTGAAGTCTCCATCAACGTGGATGTATGATAGCACCACCTATCGGAACCACGGAAAAAATTTCGTGTCACCAATTGCGTTTGCACACTCCAATCCCATCCCTTTACATTCTTGCAACTTGCATGCGTTACTTTCTGCTGCTCATATACTCTTGCCATGCTTGCTTGATATGTATTGTGAATGTTTAAACTTGTGCTAAAACTCTACCTTAACTTGAAGAAATAAAAATTGTAACTTTTCTTTGTTAAGAGTCTATTCACCCCCCTCTAGACACCTCTTCTCGATCCTTTTACGCGCCAAATGTCGGATTCTTGGTTCCGGCAGACCCTCTAGGTTCGAACACAGGGGTGCACACGAAGATCTCTCTCTCTCTCTCCCTAGCTCTCTCTCGCAACGATCTCAAGGCCTAGCTCGACGAACCCAAAGAACAAGAGACATGGGGGTTTATACTGGTTCACGCCACCGTTGTGGTGTAATACCCTACTCCAGTGGTAACGCCCTCGATGCGGCTATATCTCCCACATGTCGAAGCACGACTTAGAGGCATAACCGCATTGAAAGCAATGTCGCAAGTGAGGTAATCTTCACACAACCCATGTAATACATAAGGGAAAGAGATACATAGTTGGCTTACAGTCGCCACTTCACACAATACATAAATAAACATCCATTATCCAGATTACACTCAAGGTCCGACTACGGAACCAAAATAAAAGAAGACTACCCCAAATGCTACACAGATCCCGATCATCCCAACTGGGCTCCACTACGATCATCGGGAAAAGACACATAGTAACGACCACGCCCTCGTCGAACTCCCACTTGAGCTCGGTTGCGTCACCTGACCGCATCGCCGGCACTGCAACTGTTTTGGTAGAATCTGTGAGTCACGGGACTCAGCAATCTCACACCCGAGATCAAGACTATTTAAGCTTATAGGAAGGACAGAGTTGTGAGGTGGAGCTGCAGCAAGCGACTAGCATATATGGTGGCTACATTCGCACAAGAGAGCGAGAAGAGAAGCAAGGCACGGTCGTGAAGCTAGTAGCGATCAAGAAGTGATCCCGAAACTACTTACGCCAAACATAACTCCAACATCAGATTCACTTCCCGGACTCCGCGAGAAGAGACCATCACGGTTACACACGCGGTTGATGTGTTTTAATCAAGGTCAACTTTGGGTTTTCTACAATCGGACATTAACAAATTCCCATCTGCCTCATAACCGCGGGCACGGCTTTCGAAAGATAATACCCTGCAGGGGTGTCCCAACTTAGCCCATAATAAGCTCTCACGGTCAACGAAGGATATTCCTTCTACCAGGAAGACCCGATCAGTCTCGGAATCCCGGACTACAAGACATCTCGACAATGGTAAAACAAGACCAGCAAGACCACCCAACTGTGCCGACAAATCCCGATAGGAGCTGCACATATCTCGCTCTCGGGCACACCGGATAAGCTAAGCGTCACAGTACCGACGTAATCCAAGTTGCCAAGGAATGGTCCCAAGACGGTGCTCTAGTTTGGACCAACACTCGAAGGAGCACCGCCCGGGGGTAAATAAAGATGACCCTCGGGCTCGCGAAAACCTGGGGGAAAAAGTCTTAGGTGGCAAATGGTAAAACCAAAGTTGGGCCTTCTGGAGGAGTCTTATTCAAAGCGAACTGTCAAGGGGTCCCATAAATCACCCAACCGTAAGGAACGCGAAATCAAGGAACAGAACACCGGTATGACGGAAACTAGGGCGGCAAGAGTGGAACAAAACACCAAGCATAAGGCCGAGCCTTCTACCCTTTAAAAAGTATATACATGCATTAATTAAATAAGAGATATTGTGATATCCCAAAATAACCATGTTCCAACATGGAACCAACTTCATCTTCACCTGCAACTAGCAACGCTATAAGAGGGGCTGAGCAAAGCGGTAACATAGCCAATCAACGGTTTGCTGGGAAATGATGGTTAGAGGTTTGACATGGCAATATGGGTGGCATGATATAGCAAGTGGTAGGTAACATAGCATAGGCATAGCAAAAGAACGAGCATCTAGCAAGCAAAGATAGAAGTGATTTCGAGGGTATGGTCATCTTGCCTGCAAGGTTCTCAGAGTTGTCGAAAGCTTGATCCTCGTAAGCGTTCTCAACAGGTTCCTCATTCACGTACTGGTCTCCCGGCTCTACCCAAAGCAAGAACACAAACAATGGAACCATAATAAATCACGGGCGATGCACAAACAACATGATGCAATACATGGCATGATATGCGAGATGTGAGATGCAATGCATATGCGTGCTCCGGAAGGAAAAAGATGAACAAGGCATCAACTTGGCAAACCAAGTATGCCGCTGGAAAGGTGAGATGATTTCGGTTGAAATCGATATAAAGATCACCGGAATCGGATGCACGGTTTGCAAATGACAAGCAAAACAAGAATGACACAAATCTGCCATTAACAGCACGATGCCACATAGCAAGCAACAAGAAATTAAGCTACTGCACCCAAACGTACCAACTTGACAAAAGATGAACACTGATCTACGGCTAATTCACACCATAACAGGTCCAAACAAGCATGGCAAAAGTGCAAAATATATCAGCTTCACAGACTTAGTGAAAATACTAACATGCCAGAAATTAACATCAGGAAGGCATGTTTAGAGCAAGCAAACAACCTGCTACAGGAACAAGACATAGCAAAACAAGGCATGGCATGAATCTACTCAAGGCATTGAACAAAAGTCCCTTATCGACCAAGATCCAAAAGGATCAGAAAATGTAATAGCACCCATGTCTATATAGCAAGTTTAGTTATGATTCAACAAACAGGGCATGACATTGACAGAATTATGAAGGCATCTTCGCGAGCTCGATGCACTCACTACAGAGCATTTCATGATAAACTAAGCATACATACATCAAGAAGACATGGCATAGAAGCTATACATGGCAAGAACAACATCATAGCATACACGGATCAACTACAACAACCTTGGCAAAATTGAATAACATGTAAACAATCTGCCAGGAAACATTTTATAGCAAAAGTAGATCTCGATTGACTCAAGCTATGCACTCCATAATTGCAAACAAGGGCATGGATGGATAGAGAATAACCATATGTTCAAAACATCATTACTGAAGTATCTCAAAATATGCATGGATCTCTCTGTAGCATCAAGTTTACATGGCATAAAAATATCAGCAGAACAGGGGCTGAAATCAGCAACATCATGAAGCCTAGTTTGCATGCTTGTGCTAGTCACCACAGAGATCACAAAAATACATGGCATACACCCCTGTAAAGATGGCATGTCATATTACAAAACACATGTAGGACTCAAGATCTTAGGATGCACACATCAATCATGGCAAAAATGACAAAAGTGCATGTTCTGATAAGAATCTGAAACTAACATCACATAGCCCTCTTCTAACAGAATTTCGGGCATCAAGATGAGCTCAAATGGAAATGATGCAATGAGATGAAATGATGTACTCGTTGAGGCGAACAATTCTGTATGCTACACGCCCAAAACGGAGCCACGGGTGCAAAGTTATGGTGCGATGAAAATGCAACAAAATTTATGACAGATGTGGGCGCGGGCTCGCCCATGTGGCGGCTCCCGATTCGCCGGGGGCGCGGCGGCGGACACGTCCGGCTCCATCCGGACGTGTCCGGCGACGCGGAGAGGAGCAGGGCTACGGTTAGGGGTGGAGTTGATCCGGAATTTCGGGGGAGGAGGTGTTTTTATAGGTAGAAGGAGCTAGGAGTGTCCAAATGAGGTGTAGTTTTCGCCCACACGATCGTGATCCGACGACGGAGAGCATGGAAGTGACTTAGATGGGTTATTGGGCTGTTTTGGAGGGGTGTTGGGCTGCAACACACAAGAGGCCTTCATGTTACCCTGTTAACTGTTGGAGTATCAAACGACCTCCAAATGGCACGAAACTTGACAGTGGTCTACCGGTGGTGTACCAAGGCCACTTGACAAACCTCGGTCCATTCCGAGAAAGTTTAGTACCCGCTCACGGAAAAATGTAAAAGGGGACGCCGGGGAACATAGGAGTGCCGGATTGCAAAACGGACAACGGGGAAAATGCTCGGATGCATGAGACGAACACGTATGCGAATGAGATGCACATGAAGACATGATATGAGATGCATGACATGGACAAAATGCAAAACAAAATACAAAAACCCAACCACGGAGGGAATATCATATCACAATGCCGAAAATGGCAAGAGTTGGAGTTACAAATATGGAAAGTTACATCCGGGGTGTTACAACACTCCACCACTACAAGAGGATCTCGTCCCGAGATCTAGGACTGAAAGAACTCCGGATATTCGGAACGGAGGTGATCCTCGCGCTCCCATGTGGCTTCTCGGTCGGAATGGTGTGACCACTTCACTTTCAGGAATTTGATTTACTTGTTGCGAGTCTTGCGCTCGGTTTCTTCAAGAATAGCAACGGGGTGCTCATGATAAGAGAGATCTTCTTGGAGGTCAATTTCTTGAAGTTGATAGTGCGCTCAGAGTCTTGAAGCACTTGCGAAGCTGTGACACGTGAAACACATCGTGCGCTTGCGAAGTTGGACGGAAGCTCAAGTTGATAGGCGAGGTCGCCTCTTTTGCCAATGATCTTGAAAGGACCCACGTATCTAGGGGCAAGCTTCCCTTTGATACCGGGCGACGAGTGCCTTTCATTGAGAGACGCGAGGTAGACATGGTCTCCGATTTCAAAAGCCACATCGCGGTGCTTGTCATCATAATAGCTCTTCCGCGCGATTATGCGGCTTTGAGATTCTCACGAATGACTTTGCACATTTCTTCGCTTCGTGATCAAGTCGTTGCCAAGAAGTTGGCGTTCACCTGTCTCGGACCAATTGAGAGGAGTACGACACTTTCGCCATAGAGAATTTCGAATGGGGCCTTGCCCAACTCGCTGGAAGCTGTTGTTGTAGGAGAACTCGGCATATGGAAGACAATCTTCCCACTTCATACGAAGGAAATGACACAAGCCCTGAGCATGTCTTCGTGGATTTGATTGACTCGCTCGACTTGGCCACTTGTTTGAGGATGGAAAGCTATGCTGAAACGAATGTTGGTGCCCATGGCCTTCTGAAAAGAATCCCAAAACTTGGAGGTGAAGATGCTTCCACGGTCTGAAGAGATCAATTGTGGAATGCCATGCAAGGAGACAATTCTGGAGGTGTATAGCTCTGCCAACTGAGTTGTTGTGATAGATTCTTTGATAGGAAGAAAATGAGCCACTTTAGTAAGCTTGTCAATGACAACGAAGATAGCATCATTTCCACGCTTGGACTTTGGAATCCAGTCACGAAGTCCATCTCGATATGATCAAACTTCCATTCTGGAATAGCAAGAGGTTGGAGGAGACCAGCTGGTCGTTGGTGTTCTGCTTTCACCCTTCGGCAGACATCACATTCATTCACGAATTGAGCAATTTCTCGCTTCATTCGAGTCCACCAATATGACTGCTTGAGGTCATGGTACATCTTCGTACTTCCAGGATGAATGGATAGAAGAG